>JACFYI010003820.1:93126-104120 GCA_014898755.1 Handroanthus guayacan | reverse complement strand
CACGAGTTGGTCTAGGAGAATTTGAAACTTTATTCAACCCCTTGTAGATGCTCGCCAAAATAGAAATGCCTAAACTCACCTTTCGACCAATCACCATCATGCTTACTATTTTAAAAGTAGTTGGACATATCGAACCAACATCATCAATGGGAAGAACAAAAGTGCAAAGCCAGCATGCCAAATATGCAGCCAAGTAAGTTTCATCTCTCAATTTTCTATCAAGTTTAAGCTTTAAAAATGGTGTTTCCTCCATCGCAATCCACTCTTGATGAACATCAAAATCACTAGAAGGATTGTGAGTTGACTTTGGGCAAGTTTTCTTCTTTTCTTTACGTGGAGGAGGTTGTCGATACTTCATGTGTTTCTTCGACCAAAATGAAATCCACATCTCAAGTGAAACTTTAGAAAACTGACCACCCACAGCACTCTTTCGCAGCAAATGATAAGCAGGGAATAAATATTTGCAGGAGCATGGAATGAACCTATTATTTGTTTGATCGACACCTATTAGCTCTTCAAAACTTGGGATTACTTCATCATAAAGTGATCCAGTCAAAGGTAAGCCAGCTAGAGAATGCAAATCCCACAAAGAAATGGACAGTTCTCCAAAAGTTGTCAAAAAAGTATTAGTAAGTGGACACCATGCGTCGAAGAATGCCTTCACAACTTCAAAATTTCGGTCATATGTGAATAACGAAGCATAGATGGAGTCATATATTTGCGCAGCATCAAGCTTGTGTCTGCATCGGCTAAGAACATCTCAAGTCCACTCCCAATATCCTTTCATATATTGAAATTCACCAGCAAATTGAAGGACATCTCCCCATCTAGCTTTTCCTTGAATGATTCGACGACCTAACATTGGAAGAAAATTCTCGTTTGATAGTCGACAACCACTTGATGACTTGAACTTGACTTTTGATCACGAATCAATTCATTTGAATGCTGATGAGGAGCTGCCAATAAAATCCATGCTTTCGAGGTCTTGCTCAATGAAATTTCTTGAGACCACTCCTTCAAGTAGAGTAAATTCGCCAACAGCGACCATGGCCTCCTATGTTAGCCTGCTATAGGGGTGCGCACCACCAAACGAGTGCCCTTCTCAATCGATTGGCTTTCATCATCAAGGATAACAAATTGATGTGATCCAAGAAATGGCAAAATATCTTTAAAGTATACCATTACTAACCTATTAAAGCACAAGGGTAAATTGAAATGAGTTGAAATTTTACTTCCACGGAATTCCGAAAATAGCCCGAGAGTTCATATACATATGATTTCATCAAAAAGTTTTGGAATCTAACATATGCTTATATGTGCGTGAAGTGTGAATTCAAATGCACGAATACGTATGATCAAATAAATAAATAAGATGGGGGGAACGGACTTAATCTTTCTCAAGCACAATTTGACCGAAAATTGGTCATGTAAACTTGGATTGGAAATTGGTCAATTGGAAGCCACTGTACGCATCATCATCTTGCCTTTGAAATAAAATAAATAAAATAAAATAAAATAAAAAGGAAAGGAAAGAATAAAGAAAGCATCAAAGTGGTGGACAAGAAAATATGGTGGCCAACTTTGCATCTCAATCATGCGTATGTTATGCATATAAAAGACGTACAGATGCACAAACGGGAAAAGAGAAATTGCAGAGCGCAATCCAGATTCCAGTAAGGCCTCTAATTTTTCTTCTTAAAGAAGCACGAAGCCTTCGTCAATTCTGGGACGTCTCGCTTCAAATCCTTTTGTAAAATAAAGTGATAAACATGGTGGTGAAAGAGCGAGAAGATGACACCAGCAATACGTTCGATAAAAGTTCTAGCGATCGACTTTTCAAACAGTGAACAAGAAAAATGCTTAAACACCACCGACTATCAACAAGACGAACTCGATCGATGTATGAGTTTTCACCTTGGGTTGATGCCTTTTTATAGAGGCCCTATGAAGTTGTGTACTTTAAGTAAGACACAGAGTTTGGTTTATGTATTTGAGTTTGATTCCGATTAGCAAAAGGAGTCCTAATGAAAGAATGGAATCCTTGGCTTGATCAAATTAAATTTGAAATGATTCATTTTTAAATCTTATTTTGGACTGGTTTAGATTTCAATACCAAGGTCAAGAGTCCCAATCCTAGTCACCTTGACCTCCCTTATTTCGATTGCAGTCCAACAGAAAAGAGACCACGAGTGCGGCAAGTGAGAAGACCAACGATCATTTCCAATTGAGAGGAAATGCAGCTGAAATTGCATCCCATTACAAGTCTTAATTAGTGATTAATTGTGTTTGGTGCCATCTACTTGCCAACGGAAAATGTGTTCAATTGGGATTCTAATTAAGTCAATGCCCAGGGATTCATGATATGTGGGAGAATATTGGCATGTGTTGGGACTCATCACTTATGCTTCCCACTTTGGAGACAAACACAAAGAGACCAATTTGTGAAGAGATGCTTGTGGTGCCATGGAGTTCCGGCAGTGCTTCGAGTTTCAAGATTACACGGCATTTGTTCCAATTTAATTCCTTAAGGTGGTTGGGCAATTGAATTATTTCTTCCTAATAAACAAGGAAAGTTTAACTCAAGTACTTCAAGTCCCATCTCCAGCTAATGTCCTTCGCCGAGCCTTGAAGTAGGGAGTGTTTGTAGACGATTAATTTTTCGTCAAATTAAAAAGTGACACGTGTGAAATTACACACTAAATATCAATTAAATATTTCTATTTATTATTTTGAGAATTAATAAATTAACTCCAAAAGAAATAAATGAGAAATTAATTGATAATCCAAATATTCATTTTTGGACAAATCAAGTGTTGCAAAGTGTCAAAATGAAGTGTTGCAGCCAATGAAATTAAATTCCGCAGTCAGCAAAGTCCCAAGTCAATGAAATTGCGACAAGTGGCATATTTAAATATGTGGGCCAATCATATTAAAGCATTAATTTGATATTATTTGAAAAATAATATCAAAATCCAAAAGATAATTATCCAAAAGAGTCAGTAAATCTTTGAATTTTATCAAAAGAAATCCAGATGGGTTAAGAATCTTAAGCCCAAACATCTATATAAATGGGTGATCTACAGCTCATTCCACACACATCAAGTCATTCAAGCCAGAAGAGTTGAAGGAAGTCCCAAGAGTTTTCTCTGCGAAGTTTGAAGGAGATCTACAGCATTCCAAGTGAAGATCAAGACGTTCGTGCTAGTTTCTCAAAATTTTATCATTTGATTCGAGATCAAGCTGTGAAGCCTTCGGATTAATGTTATTGGAGGAAGATTTGGAGCTCGAAGAAGATCAAGTGAAGGATTTTACTCCAAAATATATTCAAGTTCAAGTCCAAGTCCAAGTCCAAGTCCAAGGAGATCTCGGCGTTTGTCCAGAAATCCACTAAGTTTTACGTTCGATTCGAGAACAAGGCGCGAAGTCCATCGAATTAACGTTGTTGAAGACGAGATTACGCACACTGAAGATCAAGGCGTAGAATCGACTTCAAATTTCAAGTCTTAAATTTCAAATTCAGGTTTTAAGTTCAAATTTTCGAAAAAAGAATCAGGGAAATTACATTTTTTCCGAAATTATAATTTTCTCATAATTTTTCATTTTAATTTTCACTGCAAAATTTGTGCAAAAACTCTTGATTTTGAATTCTAGGTTGAAGATTCGGGTTTGCCGGCACCAGCACATATAGCAAGGGACTTCAAACACTCATCGTCGAGTAGCCATTACCCACATAGAAATGATTCATTGTCTCGACATAATTAGATCAACTAGGCTATTTCTAATCTATTTATATTTTGTGGTAGTTTTTACAATAGTATTGTCAAACTAATGATGGGATACGATTCATATTAATACTGCTTATCTACTCTTTGGAAATGAATTTGTTGCATTATTTGAAATGAATTTTGTACCATTATGGAATGATTTTGTTTGGAATGGATTCAAAAAAATAAAAAAAAATTTTTTAGGTAACGAATCAAAGAAAAATTTGGAAAAGAAAATTAAATAAATTGCGGCGGCTAGGCAAACAGCAGTGATATTTATCACATAAGGAATTTTGCGATGGTTAGGTGAAATGGCACAAAAAGACAATTCGTGGCGGTTATTCTATCTATGGATGCATTACCTCCACATTTGGGAAATTCAAAAAAACAGAATCGCTCACAAAATTATTGATAAATTGTTGACGCTAAGTAATTCTACTGTAAATCTAATATTGATTTTTGGCAAAATAAGATGGTTTTTAGAAAATCGATGGAATAATCCGTCCGAGAAAAAAAAAAAAAGTTTTGATTCTAATATTGTAATTCATCGCAGAGCAACCAGTAATGACTCATTTTTTTCGTTGTTTATTTTCCACTTTGGAAGTCCTATTTGTCTTGTGATATTGGGCCTCCACAGATATATATATATATATATATGTTACAACCAATGTATGGTTTGAACTCATGGTATATTACAAATAATTTATCATTATTGTTTTTAACCTTCAAACCCAACCTGACCCAGTTCATGAACTTGCCCTATTCAATTTAGGTACCATGTGGAAAACAATTTTACCTTTCCTTTCCTTTCTTTTTTTTTTTTGGTGGACAAGGAACAGTATTTGTATGCATGACCTCATATGGAAATATTAGGTGTACACTCGTGCAATTGAATAAGTAGACATAAAATAAAGTATAAAAAACTTGCATAAAGAGGTCAATGAAATCAAATATATATAATTTATGGAGAAAAAATAATAGAAAATACAAAACTACACATAAGTGAGAGGAAGAGGGAAGCCTACTTGAATATTAATGTGATAAAAGAAATGTCAAGATCGAGGATGTCTACCACGAAATGTGCTTAAGGCTTATATTCGCCCCACGTTGTGGTCGAAGGTCTACAACGAATAGCCTCCCAAGATATAATAATTCTTAACATAACCAGATGCGAGACTTCGATTGGATGTGACTTTCAAGCCTATTGATTGACTTGAAACTCTTTACCAAATGCAAAATGCAGTAGGTGTTTGTGGTCATTAAACAAATTCTATGGTGGTTCTTGGTTTCTCTTTAATAGGGATCTTGATAGATCAATTTATAATTTGTGCCATGTGACTTTGCATGACGAGACATGTTATTTGACAAGAATTATAATAATTAAAATGACATGATTATAAGACACGATCCTTTGGTTAAGAATCACAGCTCTGTTAAATAATGTTATTGTCTTAGTTTGGAATTAAATGTGAATTAAATTTCATATAAGTAGTCGTTTTTCGGACGTTGTGTCGCTATGTCACTAGGTTAATTGCATTTCTATTCCTTCTGAATCAATGAAAGTACCAACTCTTCCTATATTATTTCAAAATTACTAATATTTCTTCTTCAGAAATGCTTAGTTAGAAAACTCGAACGAAAGTAGTGAATTGACCATGTTCAGTTTTTTAGAAAATGATTTATTATTAAATGATCATTACCCTTGGCATCTTTGTAAAACTTATATTTAGGTCTAGGTCTGTTTGTAAGGTTTCTACAGTTGGAAGGGTGGATATATGTTATATTTTAAAAGATACAGAGTGATAGATGTTATGTAATTGGAGCTGTAGGAGATACAATTGTCATGTGATGGTCATTATTCCTTTACAATGCTCGTTATATGTAAAAGTTCGCCTGAGTCACTTATTAGAAAATATTTCATTAAACGAAAATAATATTATATTAGAACATTATATTATATTATGGGCAAACTAAGCAATATATAATAATTTACGAGCAAATTTTAAGTTACCTAGTATACAACTTCTTGGAATAATCAAATTTATTCACATATATTACTTAAGCAAATATTTCATATAAAAAATATATCAATAGTCATTAATCTTGTATATAAATGAAGCCCAAAAATCTTGTACTGAAAACGATAATATTTTAGCTCCAACGGCTATGCACTAATTACTATGCTTAATTTCATTTTCGCCTCTCTAACTATAAGTAGATTGCAATCGCACTCCCTTCAAGTTAAAATATCTTACAAAGAGGGTAGGGGCAAATTAGAAAATTTATTTAAATTTTTTGCTGACATCAATTTTTTCCATAAAAAATACTAATGAATGGGCAGTTTGGCAAGCGTCCATTTTAGGAAGGCAAGCACTGATAATTTTTTAAATAAAAGAAAAGGAGCTTATAACTTTACTATTTTGAAGGGATATAGATGTAATTATCCTTTCATATGTTATTTGAACAATCTACTAATGTCGTCGGTATTTATTTCCTGCTTCAATTTAATTTTCTCATTCACACTTAACTTTGGCATATAAATAACTTTCTAGCATTTCATCGGAAAAAATAATTTTTATCAATCTTTGATGTATAAAACATCAAAATTTCTTGATGAAAAATGCCAAAACTCTTGCACGATGTCATCGAGACAATGACATCACCTACGCATCCAGAAAGTTTCATATGCATATTTGGTGCAACATTTGAAGATTCTACGGTTACTACAGCTGAGAAGGACAAGGCAGTAGGGGTGTTCAAATCCAAACCAACCCGAACAAAACCGATCATCCAACCTAATCCAAATCGCAAACCAATAAAAATCGATCTTTTTTCGGATTAGTTCGGATTAAATTTTTAAGAAACCGATCGGTTCGATTCGGTTCTCGGTTTTTATTTTCAAAACCGATCCAAACCAAATCAAACCGCTTATTTTAATATATATTTTTTGTTTTATTACAAGTATACTATTAGTATTAATTTTAGTCCAAAAAGTTGGACTTGTGAAGGGATATATACAATTTTTTGTGAAGTTTTTGTTGAAAGAAATTTTTTTGGCCAGAATTATTGTGCTTTTTTTTTCCCCCTATTTGTTTTTCACTAAGTATGAAGATGCTAACGTCTTCTTAATTTGTTCTATTAGGATATTGTATCATTTTTCTTATATTTTTTATTATTTGGAAATGATGTATTTGTGATGAATATTAAATTTTGTTGAATTCATTTCTTTTTCTTTGCCTCTAATTAGATGTTGTTGTTGTTGTTGTTTTTTTTTTTTAAACCGAACAAATCGATCCAATCCAAACCGATTTAAATTGGTTTGGATTGGTTTGGTTGTATGAAAAAAATCAAACCGAATCAAACCAATCCAATACAATTTTTCTAGTTCGGATCGGATTGATTTTTGCTTCAAAATCGAACCAAATCGGACCACGAACACCTCTACAAGGAAGGATTGTCGGATTTGGAAGACGTACAGAACAAGTATTCCAAGGATATGCATGGAATTTAATTCAATATCTGCATTATTTGTGTAGTGCCGGGTCATACCCATTCTCTTTCATAACACACACTCCAATCATTGACCCAATCTTCATAGTGCTACGTATTGACGAAAAGATAATATTAAATTGTCGTTAATAATATGTAGATATTAGGTAATTATTATCATTATTAATCACAAACAGTAATATAAGCATACATAATAAAACATAGATGTTTTTGGTCTTGATGATACAAGTATAGATGTTAAGTTATTACAATACATGTATCATTAGTTATTGTTTTTGTGCTTGGACAATGACATAACTAGTGAGGTTCTAATCGAGGCGTGTCTATTACTGATTAATAACTATTTCAAACTCTTTCTTAGGACTGGGTTCAGCCCAGACTTTTGAAAATTTTACAAAGGACTCCTTCTAACCAGGATAAAATCCTTTGAAAAAAAGAAAGGAAATAGAAAAAATATCATTAATTATTAGTTGTAATAATTTAAAACTAGCTCTTTTTTGCTCATTACTGACAATTTGTAATAGACGCTGTCACTAAACTTGCTGGAACTTAAATTGCTACAAAATTAAATATTTCCTCGAGAAATATATACAATTAGTAATACGTTTAACACGGCATCTTATAAGTATTATTTTTTTCTCCAAGCGATCTTGATTTCTCTATGTTAGTTTGTCTTTTTTATCATATATACACCCAAATATTTTTCTATTTCTAGCATAGTTCCTTATGTTAATGCGAAATATATCTAACGATTCAAAAGTGTATCATATATATAAGATAGTGATTTGAACATCATGATGAGATCAACTATTTAAGTGGTAAGAGAGGTAGTTTACCAAGTCAACGAATTGGGTTCAAATCCCACCTAAAACATCTATTGCCTTATTTTTCCCATTGTTGTAACCTCAAAATTAAAAGGTTAAAAAAGGCCTTATAACTATGGTAAACAGCAAATATAGGGGGTGTTTTAGGATTAAAAAAATATAAGGGGTAATATTTTATTTTGCAATAATAGAGGAGCAATATATATTTTAGGGTTAATTTCATTTATACTCCTTTCGAAATAGTGAAATTACCAACTTAAACTCTCTTATTTAAAAAATTACCAACACCTCCTCTTTCAAAATGCTCCGTCAAGAATCCCAAATGGAAGTTATGTAATGACAAATGGACCTTCAATTTAAAACATCAAAGAAAAGTAGAAATTTACAATTCCTACATTTACCTCCTTCCAAGTTACAAATCCTTACGTTTATCCCCCTCCAAGTTATAAATTATTACATTTAATCCCCTTCAAGTTATAAATTCTTACAAAGGGCATTTTCGTCACCAAATTATCGTGGTTATGCATTTGGGGCAAAATAGAAAGTTCACTTAATTTTTTTGCTGACATCATTAACTTCTGTTACAAACCTTAATGGTAGGAGAGGTTTTGTAAGCATTGAATTTTTTGGAGGAAAGGTATAGGTAATTTTTTAAACAAAAGGAAAGAAATTGGCAATTTCACTATTTTACAGAGGTATAGGTGCAATTAATCCTTATATCTTATATCTGTTAAATTTATAAAGCACAATAGTTTATACCCAGGTCCACATTCATTCGATACATGCATATGTTTTCTAAATACAAAATGAAATATCAGACTAAAATAAAAGATACCAAAATGGTAAAACGTTGATCTCACATAATGCCACTATAAATAGGGACTAGCTATACAGATAGAAAACTTGGGTCATTGACCAAAAGTGCATCCAGGTAATTAGAATTAATAATGGAGACCTCACTTCCTCTCAATGATTGCCGTGTGAGGAAAACTCAACTAGTAATAAACAGACTGCACGCCTTCCTCCATGGAATTGCTTTACTCTGCTTATTTTACTACAGAATCACATCTCTTTCTGAAATCATCAAAACCAGGGATAGCACTAATATTCCCCTTCTACCCCACGTTCTTATCCTCATTTCTGAGCTTATACTCTCTTTCATTTGGCTTCTCGGCCAGCCTTACAAATGGAAACCCGTCGTCCGAACTGTGTATCCCGAGAGATTACCAGGAAACGAGAAACTTCCTCCTATTGATGTCTTCATATGCACCGCCGATCCCAACAAAGAGCCCTGTTTGGAAGTGATGAACACTGTCATATCGGCTTTGGCACTTGATTATCCTTCTGATAAGCTTCATGTTTATCTTTCTGATGATGGAGGGTCTTCTGTCACTTTTCGTGCTAGTAAACAGGCCTGGAAATTTTCAAAGCTGTGGATTCCGTTTTGCAGAAAGTATGGCATTAAGAACAGGTGCCCTGAGGCTTATTTTTTGACGGAAGAAGGTGCTTCTAGTGCGACTGAGTTTGTTGCTGACAAGAAGGAAATTAAGGTTGGAAATACTGCCTTTCACATGCCTATATGTGTCGAGTCTTTTAAGCCCTTATCTTACAGGGTGCTCAGCTTTTCAAGTTTATTTAAAGCATCTTATAAGCTCCATTTATAAGATGTTTGATCTTATTGTTTGTTGTTAGAATCCCACATTACAAAAGTGAATGAACTGTGATTTTCTCGTATAGTCATGAACAATTCTTACCTCATAGGCTAGCTTTAAAGGTTGAGTTACCTCCAAACTCTATTTTCAATATGGAATCAGAATTAGACTCAACTTTGATGGTGGGATATTTAGTGCCTATTTCCTATTATTCCACGCTCCAAATCCTGGACGCATGGGGGTTTAATTAGAATCCCACAACGGAAAGTATAAGAGCTATGATATATATCCTTATATGGTTTTGGACAATCTCAATTCATTGACTAGCTTTTAGGATTGAACCAAGTCCAAAATCTATTCTCAACATACCATTAGAGTCAGAATTTTTCCTGATGTTGGGTTATTTCATAGTATTCCACATTCCAATATTCTTGAACATGCATTGTTGTCCATCCATTTCATATTATTCCACACTCCAGATATTTAGGAAGTGTGGGGGGTGTGTTAAAATCCACATCAGAAAACTGAAGGGGTTGTGGTCTCTTTATATGTTTTGAACAATTTTCACCTAATAAGTTAGCTTTTAGAATTGAGTTAGGTCCAAAGTTTTTTTTCAATATTAATAAAATGTTTAAATAAAATAAGATATTAAAGCATGAAAGGGTTAGGTAATGATAATTTTGTAATTAATTAATATGGTTGAAATTGAATAAGAATGTTAAGACTTTAAAAATAAATTTGGACTTCAATTCTTAGTTTTTAGAATTTTTTCTTATAAAAGATTGTAACGTCTTATCGTAGGAGCTTATGAGATTCGTTTTTCAAAAAACATTACGAAATAATCTTTCACATCTTGTAAACTCTGTAAAAGATGTCCGTAAGCTCATCAAAACACACATAGTTTGTGTGTTAACTAGTTATAATGATCTGACTAAAATTTGGTGACATTAATTTATATGATGCAGGAAAGGTACGGGGAATTCAAGAATTCAGTGGAGAGGATTGCTGCAGATATAAGTACTTCCGCAAGCAGGAATCATCCACCCCTGATTGAGGTATTGAAAATGATGTGTACAGCATGAGTTTTAATTTGTGGTTTGAGAAAGACAAGTAAAATAAAATAAAATCTTATCATATCGACTGATTATGACTATATATATTTACATATAAACATAATACATAATGGACAAAAAGGAAAGTGGAAAATTACGAGAATCCTCTTTTAAGTAATTAGAAAATCGCAC
>JACFYI010003820.1:61733-84477 GCA_014898755.1 Handroanthus guayacan | reverse complement strand
TAAAAAAAAAAAAAAAAAACTCGTCGTGCGTTATTAAATATATCTGGCGGTTGATCTGTAATATTTTGCAAATGGATTATCTTTTGAACTTTTTGTTCACATTATTTATGCTATGATCTAAAAGTTTATTTTTTCCCCCTAATGACAATCAGCAAATTTTGTTGTGAATAGATCTTCTATCATTAGCTCAAGATATTGAGTAATAGAAGTGATCCTTAATAGAAGAATCTTCTGGTTCTTTAATAAATGCCCATGTGAATTCTCCATCATTTCTGTATCATAATTGATCCGGGATGACATAGTTGGTCATACCAAGTAATAGAAGTATCTAGATTAGTAAACTTCTGGTTTACTACAGCATGTGCCTCAATCATGCTAAAATTTGTGAGATACAAACCGAAAGCAAATGCCATAATTTTCTCAATACATATTTCTTACCTTATACAATTATAGTAATCTCGAGATATTCAATATTTTTCATCATTAAGAGCCTCAATATGATATACATTCCAAAGAATATCTTTCAAGGATAACAAAAAGGATCGAAACTTACTAATAAAAGTATCAACTCCAACATATTATATTGCTCCAAAAGGTAAAATATAAGTTTTTTCCAGATCTTCGGTTGATTTTGTATTGCAAAATGTTGTATTGACATTTGTCTCTTTCATCACCAACATGGGAGGTATTTTTCATTACTAAATACTCACGGAGCATACAATAATTCAATAGCCAATGAACTTTCATGCCACACTAGTAACATGAATTTTTTGTACTCTTTGAAGGGTATACTGAATTCTTATTTTTCTCTTGTTCATCTCAATTATCCACCATTGGTGATAATGAGAATATATATTAATTCACTTCTGGTGATAAAGAGAATTATAATTACAATGTACCAATAGTTATTGTATGTACAATCTCGGCTACCATGATAAGAATAATTCTTAAGCCTATACGGCAATATCCATGGTGACAATCACGACCATGGCCATGATTTATCTCTTTTTTTTTTTTTTTTTTTCAAGATTATTATGTGCATTCATTTCAAGGAATGGAGAAGATCTCGTAGATCGAATTTCATAATTTCTCGTGTGACTTCTTATTCTGATCAACCACAAGGAGTTAGAGATCAATTCATAATATCCCTTTTACTTTAAATCATTCTCATGATATTATTATGGTAGGATCACATTCAAAGCATGAAAGTTGAACAAGTCTCATCAATAATACCACATTACTTTAATTGAGAACTAATTTTTAATATTGTGGTGTTATACTCACTCAAGTTTATCTTGCAACTTCAGGTGTATCCAATCATGACGAGCTTTAGGCAAGGTTGTCATTGCAATCATCATATCTTTATCTGAAATTACTCCACAGTTCGAGTGGATGTTTTACAATTAAAATATTCCTTCTTCACTAATCGAGACGGTGGTGAAGAAAAATCATAAACTTAATTAGTTTCATTCTCAGTAATGCTTTATTTTCTTTCACAATTTTATTCTCAAGAGTTTATCATGCATCTAGATGACTTTCAACATCCAACAACCATGATAAATAGCCTTTGCTCATCATGTCGAGGTACGTGACCAATGTTTCATGATATTCGACATTCTAGGAAAAGGACAAAAATATAATGTTTTAAACAAACACAAATATGTATAATCACTAAGAAAGAGAATGGTTAATAGAATCAAAATATTATGAAACATCATCATTGAGTAGACGATAGTTCACATATGGGCATAAACTTGGATACTATATGACAAGGTCAACCATCCATCGTCCAAATAAGTCAAATTCAGATTTCAATCCAATTTTGGGCATGATAAGTGTTATCCCAATTCAATACGGATTGACGTGCAATATAATCTATATATGGTACAACACTATAAAAACAAATAATCTTAAATGGTAACTATCATCATATGGAATCAGTCGCTGTAAATTTCAAAATTGGAATTGCTTATATAATTTCATGATTTTCACATGCGGTGCGCATCACAAGAACCATCACATGAAATAGAGAGATATTAAGACCTTATGGAAAAAGGCGAATCTAACAATGAATTTTGCATGCGCTTGTACAATATATACATCCAACAAACTTATCAATTTGTGGAAATTAAAAATGAATTTGATTAACACATCCTTTTTCTAATTACAGGCTACTAGCATTTATTAGGAATAGCTTTTGTTGCTCATACATGTACACATCGCAAATGCATTGGAATCACTGTATCAGGCACTAATACATAAACTATGACACAGATTCAAATACAAATTTTACAATTAAAGTACATACTACTACGTACTAGTTTCATGAAATTTAAAAAGTACATACGTAAATACAGAGTTAATATGTATATTATTTTCATATGTGTAATTTTCATACGTATGTTACAGTCAAATCGAACAAGAAATTTTCCAGTATCCCTAATGACATGGCTAGAACATTTCCTTCAGGAACTTCCACATAAAATAAACTCTCATTTGTAGTTGGTCAGAGTCTCGTGCTGATAACATGTTACAAAATAATTGGAAGAAAGTAAAGAGAGAGAAAATAGTAATAAGGGGGTGATTCTTATTTCTTAAGAAAATTACAATACTTCTCTAGAGCCTCTATTTATAGGCACTTTCACATAACAAGAATGACAAGATTTACAAAATAATGGTATAAATCAATTACATATCTCAATTCCATTTATCTAGCAAGAATCGCATCGCAATCTTTGTATTAATGGTATGATGCCATATGATGGACATCTACACAAAATTGCTTCCATTTATAACAATAACTACATTTTTTATGTATCATTTTAGAATTTTGAATCAAGAATAAAGTGCTGAAAATATAATAAGAGTTGTCGGAATGGAAAGAGATACTTTTGTCCATGAAAATATAGAAAACTCTAGCTAAGATCAAGGGTTAATTACATTTCACCACATTCAGATATGAAATTACAAACCACTAACTTCGTATTAACCACCATAATTTCATGAAATTACAAATTCATATGTTCCTTTAGGTTCACTACAAGAAAAAGCAGTTTTAGCGACGGAAATTAGAGACGGAAATTTCTGTCTCAAATTAGAGACGGATTAGAGAGGGAATAGAGAGGGAATATCCGTCTAAAAAAAAAACCATCGAAAATCCGTTTCAAAACCGTATAAAAAATATTTCATCCATTAGAGACGGTAAAATCCGTCTCAAAATCCGTCTCTAAATCGGGCATATATTAGAGACGGTAAAATCCGTTTCAAAACCATATAAAAAATATTTCATCCATTAGAGACGGTAAAATCCGTCTCAAAATCCGTCTCTAAATCGGGCATATATTAGAGACGGTAAAATCCGTCTCAAAATTGGGCATATATTTAGCGACGGTTATGTCCGTCTCAAAATCCGTCTCTAAATCCGGCATATATTTAGCATCGGTTATGTCCATCTCTAGTCCGTATGAAAGCTATAGAGACGGTCTAACCATCTCAAATCCGTCTCAAATTATAGATTTTTTAGACACGGTTTAGAGATGGAAAATACCGTCTCTATTTTTGTCCCGTTAGTTTAACAAGAAGATGTGTAAATCTTTTATATATATATGTATGTATGTATATTAATTTTTGATGTATTATCGTGCTAGATCTATAGTATATGTATTACCTGTACAAAAAATTTAATTTGACATTAATTTTTGATTTATTACCATGCTAAATCTATAGTATGCATATTATCTGCATGAAAAACTTAATTTGAATAAATATTAAAACCAAGTTAAGTGATGCTATAAAATTAAATATGCATAATAGTTATAAAAAATTCATAACTCCAAGCTCCCATGATAGTTAGGTTTCAATGGTAGGATCATAAATTACTAGCTGCTTAAAAGGATTATCTAGTAAAATGTTATGAGATATATATGTACGTTTTATAAGGATGAAATGCAATTGTACATCGTGAACTATTATCTAATTTTAACTCTCACTCCTGAAATCTTTTAATTTTTTATAGTGACACCATCTCTATCCAATTATTTATGTATCCATTTTTTCGTTTAAAATAAAATATAAAATGACAAAAATGCCATTGATCAAATAAATATGCATATCTTTTAAAATTTTGTTTTTATAGTAGATTGTTTTTATTTGTGTAATTTACTTATTAATACCCTATATCTTTCTATATATTTTGAAATTTATAATATATTATAAATTTATTCTTCATATCTTTCTATAATATTTCTCTTATAAATATATAATTTTTTATATCTTTCTATATATCTCTCATTAACAACCTATTCTTTATTTTATTTTTTATCTATTATAAAACTTATAAAATATATAATTAGATTAAGAATTTGATGTGTAAATTTCATCAATATAAATAATACATTAGGAGCTCGTTTGCTTCGTAGGATGGAATTAGAAGTAATTGATAAAGTGAATGATTCCTTGTCTTAATTATGTATCAATCCAATTCCATAATATATTTGGTTGCATAGATTTAAAATAAGAATATCCTAAGTATTATTTAATTCATTGTTTGGTCCTTTGGATTATTTCTAGTGACAATTATTGATATGCTATAATTAACCTGCACTTTTTACTATATATATATATATATTTCTCCATAAATTATTTGAGAAACACTAAAAAAAAAAACAGGCTTTTGTGACCGCAGATTAGTGACCGTGGCGTGCGGTCACTAATCAGTGACCAAATCAGTGATTGATCGGTCACTGATTACACTTTATTTATAAAGAAAATTCGTGATCGATTTAGTTACCGGATTTGTGATGAAATTAGTGACCGCATGTTTAGCGGTCACTAATCGGTCACTAATTTAGTGACCGATGCTTATTCGTCACAAATGCAGTCACTAATTATTTCATATAAAGTTCTGGCGGTCACTAATTTAGTGACCGACTTTAAGCGGTCCCTAATTTCGTCACTAATTGGCAGAAAATTAGTTACCGACACCTAGCGATCACTAATTCCATCTCAAAAAAGAAAACAAATTACTTTTTAATGAATAGTAGTGACTGGAATTAAGCAATTACAAATTTGGTGACTTTTTCAAATAAAAATTCTAAAATATTAGAAAGTGTTCAAAAAATCGTTTTGTCTAATTTCATTAATATAATTTTCTCTACATAAGTTCTTATCTTTTATTAATTTTTGTTTTTTCATCAAT
This sequence comes from Handroanthus guayacan, assembly GCA_014898755.1. Lineage (NCBI taxonomy): Eukaryota > Viridiplantae > Streptophyta > Magnoliopsida > Lamiales > Bignoniaceae > Handroanthus > Handroanthus guayacan. Next base: position 79,280 of record JACFYI010003820.1, on the reverse strand, counting down.
AGTATATTCTCCATTTTATTTTTATACATTATAAATTTTATAAAATATATAAAAAGATATAAAATATTAATATGTAAATTACAGCAATATAAATAATATGTTCGAAGAATAGAAAAAGAAAAAAATCCAAATAATATGCATATTTATCTAATCAAGGCACATTTGTGTCATTAACTTGGGAAAATGAATAGAAATTGGATGGAGGGGGTGTCGTTACTAAAAATTAAAAGATTTGGGGACTAAGTGCCAAAAGAAAATAGTACATGGAGTGTGATTGTGTTTAACCATATTTATAAGCCTATGTTATATATATGTCATAATATTATATAAAACAGTTAATATATTATATATAATATTTTAAAAAAGGGAAAAAAAATACCATACGAAAATGTAACACCAACCCCGCCCCCCTTCCTTTTCAATTTTCACTCCCTCCCATCTCCCTCAAATCTCGAAATGCTCACCTCTCTCTCATCTCCGAAGTCCCAACTCCTCTCTGCATTTCACTTGGGCAGCCGTACGTCAAATTCCACTCCCTCCCATTTTTCAATTTTCACTCCCTCCCATCTCTCTCACATCTCAAAACCCTCGCCCCTTTCTTATCTCCCAACTCCTCTCCCTATCTATCACTTGGGCAGTCTTCAAATTTCAGATCTAAATTTCAGTCTCTCTAATCAGTCACGAAAGCTTGCAAGATTTGGTCTATAAGATTTTATTCTTTCATGTCCCCATAATTTTGTGTATAATTTGTGATTTTTTTTAATTTTCTTAAGTTAAAATTTCAAATTAATTCTGTATTGTGTGTATAATTTATGTACTAATTGTGTGTGTTGCGTGACTTGTTCATCTCCCAACTCCTCCTCTAACTTCGCTTGGGCAGCCGTCAAATTACATAGCTTTACTATTTTTGCTAGATCCGTTGTCTGTTTCTGCCACTATTTTTTATTTCATTCAACACAGTTAGTATTACAAATACTACACTATTTCGATAGTAATGTGGCTCTTTGACTTTCCGCTGCTGTTAGTACTTAGATCTTTTGTTGCTTGCATTCATACTTGGAATTTTTGCATAGATTTTCAAGTTCAGATTGTGGCTTCAGAATGTGATTCAGCGTTTTGGTTCTAGCTTTAATACAAAACTAAGGATGTCACAACATGAATCATGAAAATGGAGAAGTCATTTTGTAGAATTTAATCTTTCAGATATGGATTACAAATGAAAACATATATATTTCAATGTTTGCTATGATGACTTGTCAATTTCAAATGCAAAGATCTTTCAGAACTGAATGTATGTTCGATTTTGTGTCGAAATCATCGATGTTGCTTCTTATGCATTATATTATTGCTCATGATGACTTGTCAATTTCTATGAGACTTTCATGGTTTGTGCTTTGAGAAAGTTGATACTAAGATGCAAGTTTTGGGAAAGTATGACTAGTAAGGCAGCCTATTTCATGTTTATTTTCTCGAATGTTAACTAGTACAAAATGCATATGATGGGTTGCAATTTTACTGTTAAGTTTTTCAGATTGATTGATCAATGTGTAGGTGTTTGTCAATTTATTAATTTAGATTTCTTTTCACTTATTCTTATATTTTTTGCTAAATCTTCATGGCATTTTCTCATTGTTTTCAGCTGCTGGATTGGAGGAGATCTTCATGGTGTGGGATCCAAACAGTTGCCTTGGAGGAGATCTCAGTGGCAGGGATTCATTGCTTGTAAATAATGAGAATACTAATTTAGCTTGTAAATCATCATTGCAGGGTAGTATCATTCTTGTTCAGATTATGCAGTTTAAGCTTTGAATTGGCTATTTTTTATTTGCATAAGTAGATGAACGAATTACTTGTTGCTTGAAGATTTTCATTCCGCTACTTTTATGAGATGCATTCTGGCTGTCTAATCCTTAGAGTATGTCTTCTTTCAACTTTTAGAAACAAAAAGAGATTCCTCCTTGAATGTTCAAGTCTATGATTACTGCAAAACATCCTGAATTTTCAACTATGCGACAACAGGTATGTTTACAAGGTTGGATTGTTATGAATAAGTAAATCAGCTTGAAATGAAACACAATGCAGAACTTGGTTGTGGGGATCTCTTATGATATAAGTAAATAAGGTGGGACTGTAGTTTTGATTCCTGATTTTCCCTTTTGATGTATATTGCAGGTTGATATTGACTTTCAGAAAGAGCCAATTGGAATTGGAAAAGATGGAAAAAGTGTTTGTTCGTTTAGAAATTGTACAAGCAATTTTGTGTTTCATTGCTTTTTTCATCACTTTCTTAAATATGCAATAGAGAATCCAGCTTATTATTGCTGTTTTGTGGAAGAAACTTCCTGTGGTAGAGTCTGAAGTTTCTTCTTTTTGTGCGAAAACAAGTTCCCCTCGCAGCTGGCCGTTCATTAATTATGATCGTGCACGCCATTTCCTTGGATGAATAATCACTTTGATTACAAGTTAGGATATATAGCATTAGCTATGGTTTATTGTTTTATGACCTTTGGCTTATTTCCTTGGGGTTCCATTTTCTTCAAGATCCTAATATGTATGTCTGCTATACCTCCTTTTATCAGTACATCCATGGGCTAGCAGCTGAGTTCATTATATACATCGGCCAGGACCAACATTTCAGGATGTTGGCTTCTTTCTTCTTCCGGTAACAATAATTTGTAATTTAATTTCTTAATTTTGCTTGTGAAAACTGACATGCTTGGTTATTCTGGGGATTTTTACTTATGCTACAAACTTTGTTGAACTGTAGGAGCTTGGGCAAGACAGAGCTTACATTAGTGAAACTCTATTTACCTTCATTTTTCTGTCTTTTGTCTTGGTGAGTATCCCTACTATTCAGTTGTTTTTACTTTAGATATCATATTATTTTAATGTTCTAAATATTTCTTGATGCTTCAAGCAGTGGACTTTCCATCCTTTCATACTAAAGAGCAAGAAGATCTACAGTCCTCATATGGTGCAGGGTCTTGGCTTTCTTAGTTGTAAGTGCAGTTTTGACTCCGGAACAAGAATAAGGATGAAAACTACTATTCGGATGTATTGTCACCGCTTTTGTAATTTGAATTGTTTTGTTGGATTTTAAAACAAATAGTTTGTAATTATATACGAATTTCACATATTGCTTTTAATATTTAGATGACAATATTATAAATTTTGTTTGTTTTGGTATTTTATTTGAGATTTTTTTTTCCATTATTAACATATTTTAAACAGGTTAAAATGATAAATTAATATTTATTTTTTTGGGTTGCATAGTTATTAGAGATGACTTAGATACGGTCTATCCGTCGCTAAAATAAGAAAATAAAAATAAAAATTAGTCAATTAGAGACGGATTTGAGATGGAAATCCATCGCTAAAACAAGAAAATTAAAATAAAAATTAGTCATTTAGATATAGATTTGAGATGGAAAATCCATCTCTAAAATAAAAAAATAAAATAAAAATTAGTCATTTAGAGACGGATTTGAGACAGACAATCCGTCTCTAAATTAAAATTATTGAGATGGATCGATACGGTTTATCCATCGCTAAATTAGAGACGGATTAGAGACTATTTTTGAGACTGTTTCGTCTCAAAAATTTTGTGACCCGAACTTTTGTGATGGAATGTTTTCCGTCTCTAAACCATCGCTAATCGTCGATTAGAGACGGTTTAGAGACGGATTTTTCCGTCGCTAAAACCGTATTTTCTTGTAGTGGTTTTTCGACAGAAAATGATGATATCATCCAATTTTTCCGCCCTTTGTAATTACGATATCTTGGAGTAGGGTTTTTTTGTTAAAACCATATTTGTAACACCCGAGAATTCCCTAAATGAAAATTTAGATCATCGATTTATCAAAAAATTATTTGATTTCAAAATCAAACGTCGTTTTAAAACTAAAACATGTTTTGTGCATTCGAAAATATTTCGAACAAACACGTTTCAATTTTACATCACATTTTAACTCAAAAACGAGCCCAAATGACCCATAAAACAAGCCCAGTTTATAGCCCAATTCTAGCCACTAATTTTGACCAAATAAATACATTTGAAAACTCTAAAAAAAGAGAAAGAAAGAAAAGGGGGCTACTGATCAGCCAACCGAAAAAGCAGCAGCCACAGCTGCCCTATGGATTTCAATCCCATCCATCCATCCAAACATGTCGATAATCTCCAAGTATTTGATATTTGTTCTAGGGGACTTCAACTAGTAGATTCTTGCAATATCAACCCCATTTTTCCTCTATAAATAGATCACTTGAGTTCGCTTGTTTCTGCAGAAAACATAACTCTATACTTGGACATTTTAACTTCACTTGTATCATTTTCCTCTTCTCAAAACCGATTTTAGCACTTAAGGGGGGATTCTAGTAGTGTGACTCTCACTTTAACACTTGGTAAGTGGCCTTAGACTTGTGGTTTAAGAATGGTTAAGTGATATATATGATAGTGTTTGACATGAATGTATATATAGTTATAGGTGTGGTTGTAAGCTTGGATAATTTGCTTTCATTCAAAGATCTAGCTACAAAGAGGTAAGACTTATGGCTTCTCCTCTTCTCCATGAGCATATGTTTTTGGCTTTCCGTTGAATAATAGAGCATGTTTTGAGTTATTGATATATGACGTCCTTTAATATGTTGAGCATGTGAACTCATGTTGTTATTTGCTATTCTTGCTATTCCATGCTTAAAGTCTTGAATATGAAACAATCTGAAGCTTATTGAATCATCTAGAACTCTTCACTAATGCTTTGGATTGAACTTGAACAATGGACCATGGACTAAGAGGGGAAAATGAACTAAGAATGATTGAAAAACAGGAGATGTGGACAAAAATTGTATTTTTGGACATTGAAACGATCTTTCAAAAATTTCAAAACCAAAATCCGAAACGATGTTTTATAAATGTTTTTACGTATATTAGAACCTTAAAAATATATTTTTGGATAAAAAATTTGAAGAAAATCAAAAGACGAAAAATCAGATTTCAACCCAAGAGTCAGCGCCTGAGCGCACGTTGTTGGGCACCCAAGCGCCCACTCTCGGGCCAAGGTTCATTTTTTTTCCAGTGACTTGGGCGCTTACGCGCCCAGCTTCTGGCCCAAAACTTAGTTTTGGGCGCTTGGGTGCCTTTTGCGCGCCCAAGTGCCCGTTTCCGATTCCAATTTGATCTCTCTTGTTTTAAAATCCTATTTTAAGTCATGTAAAGTCCATATCCAATTTGTCTAATGTAATATGTGTTTCGAAATGAAAATCCTCTAGTCCATAGTCGAAATTCTGAAATGATTGATTGATTGAATACGTTTTGGCCTATTGAAATGCTATTGATATTGTTGGCCTTAGAATGTTATGCCTTGCCAGCTTATTGATTGATTGATTGTCCATTTCGTTCTAAGCCATACGATTGATTAATTGTGGGCCCTTATGAGGTTTCTTGGGGACCGAACTTTGACACTATCGGATTGTTGACTAGGACTCTCGAGCTCTTGATTGTTGGATAGTTCGGACGAATTTTGGAGGTAGAATTCTGAAGCGCTACGCTAAGCACATACGTCGACTGTGCTTTTTGATTGATTGAGCTCCTTCGGGAGTTGGAGGGATAAGGTGAAATATATATATTAAAGATATAAGCGTGATAGACCTACCAAAAAGATTGTTTCAGCCTATGGACTCGAATGTGATAATATATGTATATATTGATTGTCTTGATCGTTCTGAATTGTTATCCATATCATATTCCTGTATTGTTTAATAATATGCTCATTTTCCTTGGAACTCTTATCGTCGTTTTATGCTATAAGTTTTACTGGGTCAGTGGACTCATGAACCTATTTACTATGTAGGTTCTTGAACTGTAAACGATTGAATGATTGGAGCCTATGATGGATTGTATAGCTCACATTGGTTATGAAATCTCTCTTATCTTTTGGTTTAGCATATCGTCTTGGAACCAATTGTTTAGTCTTGTGACTTGTAAGCTTTATGCTAGACACAATTATGTATTTTGGAATATTTGGAATCTAATGGTATTTACGCTATGAAATTAGTTTGGATCATTGTACCATTACCTTGGATTTAGCTTGAATGATTGTAATGTAATAGTTTCTGAATCGATTTTTGAACGTAATAGTTTTAGAATGTATAGCACGAGAGTGATGCACCCCGAGTCTCGGGTTCGCACATCCCCGAGATTTCGAGGGACGTCACAATATTCATTCAAGGTATTTAATTATAATTTTTTGAATTTAATGAAAAAGATTATTTTTTGAAAATATTTTTCCAAAATATTTTTTTTTGAAATGTGTAACTTTATCTTAATTATTTTTCTATAATAATTTTATCTATTTATATTTTACATAAATTAAGATCAATTTTTATTATTAAATATAATTTATTTAAAAACTATTATTATTATTATTATTATTATTATTATTATTATTATTATTATTATTATTATTATTAAAAACATATATATTAATTTTTTTTAAAACATTATTTTACAAAATTACAAGAAAATAATCACATAAAAATTCAAAATATAGTTACAAAAAGCTAAAGAAAAAAATCATAAAAAATGATTCTAGTAAAAAATAATAAGAAAATAATATTACTTATTGAAATCCTTAAACCATTTAGGACGTTGCGATAGGAGCAAACATCCAATATTTTCCTCAAATATGAACGAAGGGAACATAATATATTTTCTAAAATAAGCGTGAGCTAACAACAATCTGCTTCTTATTATCTACCCACATGTGATGAAATCCCAGAACTCTACTGTAACAACTCGAAAATTCTCCTAATTAAATATTAAAATGACAAAATTTTCCTAATTAAATTTTCAAAACGAAAGTTGTGATAATTTAATTTTTAAATCCTCAATTTTTAATGAGTCAATATTTTTACAACATTTTAGAGAAAAACTTTATTCGATAGCCGATTTTTCGCCAATTTGAGATTTTCTTTCAACTAAAAATATTTTATCACTTTTGAAAATTTATTTTATACTAAAAAATTATTAAATATATTATTTCAGCCCAAATGGTAAATTTTAGTCCAACTTTTAGCCTAAAAGTTGAGCCAATTTAGCTCAAAATCTAACCCATTATATAATCCATTATATACTATAAGCTATACACTATATGAGATAAAATACATACATATGTGCACATATTATACAGTGGGCCAACGCCCTTTATCTTTAAGAGATATTTTCATTATACTAATGAGAATTAATCCCACTCAAGTAAGAATTATACATGTGCTAATTGGCAAGCTCCATAAAAATTTGACACCTATTATTACAAATTTGGAAATGCCAAGCAAGTCCTAAAGCTTAGTCCATAGGGTTAGCTCTTCTCTTTGCAAGACAACATCATTCCTGTTTCTTCTTCTTGCCACATGCCATTGTCTTCCACACAAGGATAATTTCATATTCTTTTCTATCAATTATCAAGAACACATTAGATCTTTTAAATTTTAATCCATCAAGGGAAAGAAGTAAGATTGATCACTTGGTAAGTTTGTAACCCTAGCCTTAAGGTGATTTAATTTATAGTTTAAGAGAAGCTTGGTGATAATTTTTATGATCTTGTTTGCTATAGGTTTTACTTGATTGAATTTTGAAGAATTGCTATTAGCATCTTGAAGATATTAGCTAAAGTGAAGTAAGAATTTTGATTGATTTATGATTTTCATAAACTTTTATTTTACCTTGAAACCTATTATATTTGATATGGCATGAAGTTCGACCTACAAGTGGCTATTCGATATGATCGGATCGATCCCCATTCCTAGTACTTTGGCTACCTGGAGACGGGCCGGGACTGCCACTTTCATGTATGTTTGGGTATTCGACTCGTTTCCTACTTGGGTCGAATGCCCATGAGAAGACGGTGCTCAAGCTCCATTATACCATTGGTCTCGTTCCATTCGACCCCTGAGGTCGAAACTTTCTTGGGGTGGTTCAACCTAACAGTGTGGCGTCAACCACTGGGGTTGAGTTGCAGGTCGATAGGTGTCACCATTAAGCATTTATAGCAGAATTAATAAAGTGCAACTTGGCCTGACAAGCATTAAATGAACTTCATCATCAGATTCTACCACCCATGATAGGTATAGACCATTATGAGTTGGTCGGTGGCGAATTGCAGCTATAGCATGCAATACAGTCTCGTTGAACAAATGATTGATTAGGCCCTGCCATCATTTTTTCTACTGATTCATCCCAAATCACAAGTTGGGGGCAAAAGAAGGTTTCCATTAAACTTTCACATCAGCCAAGGCCTCTATAAATATCAGGTTCTTTTATGATGCAAATTAATGCTATCTTAAACACTTGAAGCACCCAAAAATCTGCCTTTCTCTTTGCTTGACCTCATTCTCATTCAAGTACTGACTTAAGCATCGGAGGGCCTTAGTGGATGGCATACTCCGTGAGCATAACGTGCATTCTATCTTGCAGGTTAACCCCACAACTTATAACTTGGTCGATTTGGCGACCTGAGGTTGATCCAACTCAGCAGTTCCAAAATCTACCCACATCATTTGGCGCCGTCTGTGGGATGCCACAAAGTATACTTTTGCGAGTGAATATGGATAGCACCAGGCACGGAACCAGTTCTAGGGCACCCCTTGTGCTGCCACTCTCCGAGCCAATAATGGTCGAGGCCCCCATTTGCGCACCTCTGCCCATATGCCCACAGAGAACCGAATCGGTTAGAGTTCACCAACAAATACCACCATCTACTCGCAATGCATGGAGTCAACTTTTGACTTCTAGCACTGCCAATGGTGACGCTCATTTTAGCTGATTTGCATTAGTTTCATAGCTGAATGTCAGCGAGGAACCTTCTTCAACCCCAGCTCGACATATCTCACGACAGTTGATAGATCGCGCACAGTTGACCCATATGATTCCTTAGATTCCAGAAAATTGACCTAACCTACATGAGCCGACACCAACGAGGTCCATGGCGCAATCTCCTGGCAAATATCATGGGGCACGTGTAGATCATCCCTGCCACGAAAATCGATTGATACCTAGGCATGCGACGCATTTTCAAAACCAAGAAAAGGAGATGGGGGAGTCAATGTATAAAGGAGATCGACCTCAGCAGCCACCACAACGAGTCGGAGGGTGACCCGCAGTGTGCCGAGGTCGAACAAAGGTGGGTAGACATCCGCGCTCTAATGAATTGGATACCGACCTCGTGGGGGTATCCCAACAAATTCAGCAGTTATCTCGACAAGTGGAAAGCCTCGCTCGTCTAGGGAAGTAGCACCGTACTGGTGAGGTGTTGCGATGGGTAGCCTCATCAGGAATTGACCACGGCCTACATTAGGAGGACAGCTCCCTTGTAAGATGTCGACGAGGAACCCCCTTTTGCAAGGACATAGTCTCAGAACGAGTAATGGGGGACGACAAAATTTTGACTGGTCTCCCATGCGACAATAGCACCACTACCTTTGAAGCATCTGTAGATATATGAAACATTGATAGAGGTGCATGGACACAGTTCGAACATGTACGCAAAATCCTAGCAACTACCTTTCAAGGCATTGCACTGGAGTGGTTTACCAAGCTGGAACCTAGATCCATTTATTCCTACGATCAATTTACGGAGCTGTTCTTCCACTAGTTTGCGAGTAAAAGGAAGTCGAGACTTTCCCATGCTAGTCTCTACTCGCCAAAACAAGGCGAAATGAGTCAGCGAGACTTCATTAAGCGATTTAATGATGAAGTATTGAAAGTGGAAAAGCCAACCATTGGTTTCTTGGTCGACGTCCTATATTTCAGCCTTAGGAACAAGATATTGGCAGAAGCACTTGCTCGAGAGAAGCCGAGGATGATGGAGAGGTTAATTGCCATCACGGATGAATATATCGATGAGGAGGAGATATGCAAGATAAAATATGGAGAGTGGGAGAAGAAGAAGAAGAATAGAGAGAAGGAAGAGAGATTAGGTCGAGATGGGAGGAGGTCGCCCATCAAACGGTATAATGATTAGACCCCTCTCAACTAGACCCAGTGAGATATCTTTACAGTTATCCAATATTATAATGTGCTTAAAAACCCAAGGAAATTAATGCTGTTCGACCAAAGCAAGAATTCAAATAAGTACTGCCTCTTCCATAAACAAAAGAGCACGATACGGAGGATTGTTTCCAGCTGAGGGATGGGATCAATTGCATCATCTAACAGGGATACTTGAAAAGTATGTCGCAAAGCAAAAAGAAAAAATGAAGAACAAAGACCAGATTCCCCGTAGAGAACGGTCAAAATTTCCAAGAAATACAGATAACGCCCCTATCCGCTGTGTAATCGATATGATTGCTAGGGGACCTGTCAGGGGCGACTCTAGAAACTCCTGGAAGTGCATCGATCACAGAATAATGCAAGAAAGCAGTAGATCCAGAAACATGGTTTTCCAAATCGCTGAGGATAAACATATTTCTTTTGGACCCAGAGATTTGGACCACCTTGGTTCAGTAAGGTCTAATGAGAGAATCGATTGTCCGATCATAATAGCAATAGACTTCTCAAACTTTACCGTGTGCAAACTTCTGATCGACAGCGGCAGTTTAGCTAATATGATCTTCCTCTCCACTCTCCAAAAAAAGAATTAGATAGTATCAAGCTCGATCCCATTCGAACACCCCTGGTCAGATTTGGTGGAACAGAAGTCTATCTGATGGGGTTCGCAAATCTCTCGACCTCCCTTGTGTTAGATCCAATGAGGCACACAATAGTGATCCTATATCTGGTCGTAGATGCCCCCTTTGCATATAATGCCATCTTCGGTTGATCGGCTCTTAATGACTTTAGAGCAGTTCTGTCAACCTTCCACCTGAAGGTAAAGTTTCCAACTAAGGGAGGAGTAGGCGAAATAGTTTGTGATGTCAGGGAGACGTGGAAATGTTATACGGTCTCCAACGACAGTCGACCTCCCTTGACAGGATCATCGGACATCAAATCACAGGAGAACACCTCCGTTGATGAACTAATGCTAGATAATGAAAAGAGAATGATTGAAGAAACTCAGGTCAAACCTACAGGAGATTATAAAACTATTGAGCTCGAACCGAAAAATCCTACTAAGGTTACTAAGATTGGAAGAGAGTTGTCACCAAAGGCAGAACTAATGCTGATAAGTTTCTTGCGAGAGAACAAGAATGTATTCACCTGAAAGGCATTTGACCTTTAGGGTATCGGCCTGAGTGTGATTGTTCATCGCTTGAACCTCAACCTTTCAATAAAGCCTGTTCGATAAAAGAAAAGGGTTTTCAGAGAAGAAAGAAGCAAAATTATAGATGGGGAGGTTAATAGACGTAGGATATATAGTGGAAGTCCAGTTTATAGAATTGTTGTGTAACATTGTACTTGTCCCAAAATAGGAAGGAAAATGAAAAATGTGCAACGACTTCACAGACCTCAACAAAGCCTGTCTGAAAGATCTGTATCTGTTGCCATGGATTGACCTTTTGGTCGATTCGACGGCAAGGTGTCAAATGTTGAATATGATGGTGCATTCCAAGAATATTATCAAATAGCCATGACTCTGGAGGATAGGGACAAGACCTCATTCGTGGTTTGGAAAGGGGTTTACTGCTTCGTGATAATACCGTTTGGACTCAAAAATGCAGGGGCCACATACTAATGACTTGTTAACCTTATGTTCCGAGATTAGATTGGAAAAAAATATGGAAATGTATGTTGATGATATGATAGTAAAAAGTAAAATGGAAGAAGACCACTTACTCGATCTCAAAAGCACCTTTGCTATCCTTGGGAGTTTTGGCATGAAGTTGAATACAGGGAAGTACACTTTCGGAGTTTGCGAAGGGAAGTTCTTGGTCTTCATGGTGAGCCAACGAGGCGTAGAAGCCAACCCCGAGAAGATTAAGGCGTCTAATACCCCGGGATTTTCCTAATTTGAAATTTCGAATCGTCAATTTCGTAAATAAAATCTATTTTAATAAAATGGAAAATATTTTATCTTCAAAACAAGTTTCACACGTTTCAAATATTTTATCTTGATTGAGCCCCGATTTCTTCAATATTTTCAGCCTAATAGACTTCATTTGAGCCCAAGAGATGGCCCAAAACCAGCCCCAAATTTCAGCCCACATGATTGACCCAATTTTTAAACATTTCAAAAAACAAAGCATGAAAATGAAATGAAATCAGATTTCTGATTTCACGCATGGCAGCTGGATTTCACAAAGTATGGGAGGCATGGTCTTTTGGTAAGCAAACCATGATGGTGGGTGAAAGTTGGTAAGATGGAACTCCTTAATTTAATTGAAGAAAATTACATACCAAGCATTTTCTAATCCATGCAATTATAAATGAAGAAGGAAGCAAATGTTGGGCATTTTCTTTCCAAAATCTTTTGCTGAAAATCAACTTCACTTCCACTCCATTTTCACCACATCTCTCAGCAACTTCACATTCCATACACAAACACATTTCAAGTTCAAGTCTTAAGGAAATCAAAAGGGAAATCTAGATGGTGACCTCTCCATATATTTGGTAAGTTAAGTTTTAAGTTTGTCCATATGATATGTTTAGTAGAACTCAAGTTTGATATATGAACTTATGGCTTGCTTAGACGATTTTTACGGTTGCTCAAGCTCGGAAACTCGGAGTATATTCAGATTTAAGCTTAGGACAAATGTAAGACTTATGGAACCTCGTCTACCTTTTTCTCATGCTTATGTGCTTTCCATGATTTGATCATCTTATTTTGCTGAGCTCATTTGATCATGTTGGTTTATTATATATGAACATTACTTGCTATGATCCTTGTTACCGTTGTTATGACCTCTAGACTTCGAGATTATTATCTGTTGCCTTACGAACATTCTCGATATCTTCCCTATACTTGGACTGAAATTGTACTTGGGACCATAGACTAAACGAGGAGGATTTGATGCTAAAATTGAAAGAAAATGAGAAAAATAGATGAAAATGTTGTGTTTTAACTCGGTTTTGATTTTTTGAAAAATTCTTATTCAAACTCTAAATCGATGTTTTAAAAATATTTATGGGCATAACACAATCTCAAAAATGTAGTTTTGAACCAAAAATTAAAAGAAAATAAAAAAACAAAAATTTAGATTTTGAGCCGAGACTAGGCGCCCAACGCTCATTTTGGGCGCTCCAGTACCCGTTAGGCGCCCCAGCGCCTGCTCTGAGGTTTTGAAAATTTTGTTTTCCAGTAACTCGGCGCCCCGATGCCCATGGAAATTCTGGTTTTCGATTTTAGTCAAGAAGCTGAGCGCTCAAACGCCCATTTGGATGCTCAAGCGCTCAGAATTGAGGCAAAATACTACTGTTTGGGCACCCTAGTGCCTAAACACGTGCCCAAGCGCACGTTTCAGAACATTTTAACCTGTTTTCATGATCTTAAACGTGTTTTCGACTTCTTTTCGATAACCCAAGTCCATATCATATTTTTCTAAATTGAAAATTAGACTTTTATACAATGAATCCTCAAGTCTATAAGTCCAAATTCCCAACTTATTTCAAACGATAGGATTGACTGAAATTCTGAATTGATTTATTACTGCTCTTGGTCAATCAAACACTGTGCCGTGATGGCTTATTGGTACAACCGAAATGACTGACTGTTCCTGAACTTGTCTGAATGTTTACTGTTGGGCCATGGGGTTTGTCAGGGGTATCTGATACGGACAATATCGGATTGACTAATAGAACCCTTGGGACTTCTCTACTGTTGGATAGACTGGACAAGCCCTAAGGTTCCGAAAGCCTATCTTAAAGCACGTGGATAGTCGATAGTGCTTTTACTGTATTAGCTCTTATGAGAGCATCGAAGGGATAAGGATGAATCTGTTTGAAAATATAAGGGTGATAGATCCACTAAAACTGTTTAATTCAGCCTTATATGACCTGAATGTGATACTGTTTACCATTATTAAATTGATAATTACTGTCCAGACTATACTGTACTGCTTACTGAATCACATTCATAGCTATTACTGTCCTATTTTTCCGTTCGTACTCTTCTGTTCCTATTTCTTGCCTTAAGTTTTACTGGGTCAGTGGACTCATAATTCCATAATATCATGTAGGTTCCTAGACCAAATACTTGATAGATTGGAGCACTGTTTTGACCGTAGACTCCTCTTTTGAGATGATGTGCATGTTAGGCCTGTATTCCTAATGATTATACGGATTAGACTGATAGAAATTTTGATGGCCTATTTTGTCTAGATAGAACGAATTGTAATTGTATTTTGGATTTTGGGCTTGTAAGAATAATATTTTGACGTTATAACATGTATGCTTTTATGCTTTAGTTACTGTATTGGATTTAGATTTTCTGTCCGACCACGAGTAATCTCCCAAATCACGAGGCGGAATGCTATCATGAGGACGGGGCATTACAGGTGGTATCAGAAATTCGACCCTTTAAGATGACAAAAGAGGTGCAACGTCTCGTTGGGCGAATCGTTTTCTTGAATAGGTTCATTGCTCAACTAGCCGATAAAAGCCTCCCCTTCTTTAAAACATTGAGAAATACCAAAAAATTCGAGTGGACTCAGGAGTGTGACAAAGCCTTGATGGAGTTAAAAGATTACCTGACCCAACCTCCACTGTTAGCCAAACCGATCGATGGTGAGGAGTTGGGCTTTTATTTGGCCATCTCTTCGGATGCCACAAGTTCGGTTCTGGTTTCTCTGAGGGACAAAGATCATCGATCTGTATACTATTTAAGCAAGGTGTTGGAGGATACAGAGAGGAATTATTTGGAGATCGAGAAATTTGCTCTTGTATTTGTTTTCATGGCGGGAAGGTTGAGACCCTACTTTCAGTTCCACGCCATTGTGGCCCTCACGAATCAGCCTTTGAAGCAAGTTTTCCCGAAACCAAACGTATTTTGAAGGTTAATGAAGTGGGTGATCGAGCTCGGTGAGTTTAACATAGCCTTCCGACCTCTAGTGGCAATTAAGCTCAGGTTCCTATAGATTTCTTGATTAAATGATCGATCTCCTCGAGTTGATCGACCATATGACTGAACATTGGACTCTGCATGTTGATGGATCATCTACTGGGATGGGTGGAGGAGTTGGGGTATCTTTGAGGTCACCACAGGAGGATGAGTTTGACTTCGCCCTCAAACTCGACTTTAAAGTCATAAATAATGAAACTGAGTATAAGGCACTTACAGCAGGAATGAAGCTGGTGCGGGAGATGGGCATTGAGCATGTTATCGCAATTGCGAATTCCCAGTGGGTGGTATCCCAACTCAAGGGAATGTATGAAGTGAAAGAAGAAATCATGGTTAAGTACTTAGCTAAGGTGAATGATTTAAAGAAAAAATTTAAGTCTTTTACCTTTAGTCAAGTACCAAGGGTAGAAAACGAGAGGGTTGATGCTTTGTCGAAATTTGCCAGCTCAACTCGAGGGACTAGAGATCATAATATTAGTTTCAAGGTGGTGCATCGATCGGAGATATGCCACACCCAAGACGTGATGGCTGTTGACTGAGGGCAATCTTGTTGGTTTGACCCCATAAAGAATTTTTTTACTTAATGGAGAATTACCAACCAATAAGATGGAAGCTCGTTGGATACATTATCAAGTCGGGAGACTTGCCTTGGGGGGTCCAGGGGCTCTATACAAAAGATCTTTTGTGGGACCTCCACTCAAATGTTTGATCCCAGAGCAAGCAGAGAGTATTTTGACGGAAATATATGGAGGGGAGGGTGGCAACCATGTTGGAGGAAAAATGTTAGCCCACAAGGTGCTAACAGCAGGATATTACTGGCCTATATTGCTCGACGACGCCCGGAGTTTTGTGCGAAAATGTGTTACTTGTCAACTTTGCTCAAATATCTTGAATCCACCCGCAGTACCTGTCACCAAGTGGGTTGAGGCAGAAGCCTTGGCCAAAATAATCGATGCTGCCATAAGGGAATTTATTTGGAAAAATATTATTTGTAGATTCGATTTTCCTAGGGTGCTTATCTCTGACAACGGGATGCAATTCCAAAGCAAAAAAGTGATGAAATGGTGCCAGACAAAGGAAATCCAACAACAATTCACCTCAGTCGGGAATCTTTAGTCGAATTGGCAAACTAAGATTACAAACAGAATGATCGTGGCCCACTTTCAATCCGGGTTGTTGGGCCGACATGGCAATTGGGCGGATGATCTCCCCGCGGTGCTCTGGGCATATCGAACAACACCAAGAGTTTTGATTGGGGATACGCCCTTCAGTTTAGTCTACGGGTCGGACACCGTAATTCCGGTGGAAGTGAAAGGGCAAGTTGCCAAAATGTTGATGTTCGACCCAGAAGAGAACGAGCCTCTGAGAAAAACTAACTTGGAATTGCTCGATGAAAGGAGACGAAAAGCGTACCTAAAGATGCAACATTGCAGGGCATCGACGGCGAAGGTCTACGACATGGGAGTTAGGCCACGAATCTTTAAAATGAGGGAGTTGGTCTTGAAAAAGGTTGAAGTTTTCAAGCACGTAGGAAAACTCGACCCTAAATGGAAAGGCCCATACAAGGTCGTAAAAAGTCACCAAGAACAATTCATACCGACTCGAAGATTTGGAAGGGAAAGAACTCCCCAACCATGGAATGCTATAAACTTACTAAAGTTTTATGCTTAAGCAAAAGTTATGTATTGTAATTACTGTGTAAATTGAAATGAAAAACTCTTTTTGAAGGCTTTAATCAACTTGTATTGATTTAAGGTAAAAAACCAAATCAAAGCAGAAGTCGATCAGTATCGACTCTCAGCTATTCAAGCTAATTAAATCAACATGTAATGATTTAATGGTGTTTAAATCAGCCAATACTGATTTGGAGAGATGATTGCAGGTTCAAACAAAGTCAACTAGGATTAGCTTAGTAGAACTAAAGAATTGGCGGGAAATCGACCCGTATTGATTTCAAGCGCACTAAAGGTACCAATATTCGATCGGGATCGTCCCGTATCGATCCCAGTCGCAAGGCCACAACAAGTGTTGAAATTGCTTAAAAGCTTGCTTAAAAATTTGTTGTTGCTTGCAACGACCCCTATCAGCTTTAATTAAGATTACGGTCAACCTGAATCAATCCGTATTACTATCAATCTCGATGTCAACTTCGTTCGATGCTAAGATTGAGGGGGACTGGGAATCACCAAATTGCCAATCACCAAATTATCCTCTCCCCAGTTTGTTCGAACGAAGGCAAGTTTGGCTCGTAATGGAAGTTGTAAATTATTTGCTAAGGGCCTTGATTGAAACACGAGAGTACTTAATTAAGTTAGAAGAAATGTGTTTTGACATCTCATCAAATTTTAAGATACACATTATACTCAATCATAAGTATGGCAATCGATTACACTACTTGTTCGACCATGTAACTTGTTCGGTCGTATCATATGAAAGTATATCAAAATAATGCAAGGCAAATGAAAATAATGATTTATTCATTTTTTAGTGCCTTTACAAAAGATCGATCTATTGAGATCGATTAAAGATTGATTACACAAAAAAAAAAAAAAATTGCCAA
>JACFYI010003820.1:27755-61633 GCA_014898755.1 Handroanthus guayacan | reverse complement strand
TGTCTTGATCTTAAACTCTCCAAGTCATAGAATCCTTAACACGAGGGCATCTTGAATTCGGATAGACTTGTACTAATGATGCATGAGTCAAAGAGTTGAATCATTGCCCCATTTCATGGGTAATCGGTATAGTTAACACCGATGCATGTTAGTGGGTACTTGTTAGAAGAACAAGTTTATTGAGAGACCTAATATAGAGAATTCCATAAGATAGTTGTAGTGGTATTTGGTGATGGATTATTCTCTTTCTTACGATAGTGCATATAATTAGTCCTTAGACTTGAGGGACCATGGTAACCTTATGGTGGGTCATTGTTCTTTGATGTACGTCTTAATCATTGATTAGTGGATCATATGAGATGCACGTTGGGTGCAAGCTATCTACGCATAGAGGTTTGTGAGTTCCAAAAAAGATCCGTTTCCTCGTCTTGATGAACGAGTATATCCTCTATGTTTTCTATTATAATCGATTCAAGAAAATCCTTGCACAAGGTAGTATGTCGATTTGGCCAACGTCAAGAGTACAAATAAATCAATTATTAAGAATAGAAGCATAGTTATTAGGCTATTAGAGACACCAAAAATGTCTTAACCCTAGGCTACAATCGGGATATGGAAAACGGAGTTACTGTATTTGCACGGCATGCGTAAGTAGATGATATTCGCACCACAATTAATTCACTAATAAATTGGGCTCCATAGGCTTGTAGTTAGACATTAACTATGGAGATTGGGTACCATAGAATTAATAGAGATTAATTCTATATGTGATTAATTAAATAGTTTAATTAATAAAAAATCGTAAAGAGTTACGAGCTCATGTCTAATTAATTGATGAATCTAATGGGTCACACACCTTCCTCGATTTAGTCACGATATAAATTTAAGTAGATATTTTCTAATTGGATTAGAGATAATCGCCTAAATTAGAATTAGGCAAATAAAGAGAGATTTTGACTAAAAGTCAAAATATTTGACCAAAGTCAAAATTGGTCTTCTTTAATAGAGTAATTTGAAGAGTCAAATTATTCTAATTGAACTAATGGTTAATTTGATTCAATTAATTTCAATAGTTGAATTAATTGATTCAAAAAGATAATTTAAATTTGGAGGGAAAATAAAATAGGCATTTAAAGTTAATTAGAATATATGTAACACTTTAATTAATTGTCAATTAAAATGCCACATAGATTGCAACTTGGATGCCATGTACACTAAGATATTTTGAAGAGACGAATCTAGATTCTTTCATCTAAAACTACCTTGCCAACTAAGCATCCAACTTGGCAAGGATCACACTTTAAATATCAAATGATAATCACCTCACATAGGACACATGCAATTTGGCCATCTCCCCTTTTTGAGATAAAAAATCTGAAAATTTTTCTCTCAAAGTTTTATCTTTTCTTCTCTTAAATTCTCTCTTAGATTCATATGAGATATAGTCTCTAACAATATATTTTGAGTAATAATTAAAGAGGAAACGTGGATCTATCATTAGAGATGTGATTCCATTAGAGATTGAAGATCAAAAGTTGATCAATTACTTCATACCTCACGGCATCTTCACTTTTGGATATTCATCTTTGGTCATCTTGAAGTTTCGGTGGGAGATTCGAAGATTCTATTGGAGAATTGAAGATTTGATCAAGATTTGAATTGAATCCATCAAGCTTGGAGTGGATCAAAGGTTGATCAAGTGAAGGAGAGAAATAAGTTTCGGTCTCCTTGGTGCTGTTTTCGGTCAAGCTTGATTTGAGGTATTAAAGGTTGGTTTCTTCTTCTCTAATCTAAATTTTAGACTCATATGAGGATCCTATGAAGACTTAAGCTTTTATTCATGGTGATGAATGATTATTTCCGCTGCGTTTTATTTTGTTTTAGCCTAATCTTCACCATCAACTTTCTCATCAGCCAAGGCCTCTATAAATATCATGTTTATTTATGATGCAAATTAATGCTATCTTAAACACTTCAACAACCCAAAAATCTACCTTGCTCTCTGCTCGACCTCATTGTTATTCAAGTACCAACTTAAGCATCAAAGGACCTTAGCAAAAGGCATACTCTGTGAGCCTAACGTGCATTTCATCTTGCAGATTGACCCCACAACTTATAACCCAGTCGATTTGGCGAGCTGAGGTTGATTCTAACTCAGTAGTTCCAAAATCTATCCACGTCAATATTAATTGATTTGGGATCTTGATAATTGACTTAGAATAATGTTTAGGTTTGGGATAGAAGTATTGAAAATTAAAAATTTAAGATTGAAATATAACATACACACAAACCCGTTGTTCTCGGGTATACCCCTGATCTTGCTTCACCTTAAAATTTCAAAGCTCCAAAACCCACTTTAATCTTATCAAATCAGCCCATATAATATGCCGTTAGAAACCATATCAAGTGTATATAATGTTAGAATCAAGAAAAATATAGAGAAAAGTGGCAAAACATATTGAGAGAAGAAAATGTGTTTAGTCTACCGAGAAATAGAGGACAGTAGCGATGGTGAAATTTAAATGAGTATAGGCGAAGACCCGACTATTGGATCATCAATTAAAAGCCACTGTTAGAAATATCATCGAGTTAAGAAAATGTTAGAAGTAAATTTCACCGTTAAACGATTAGAAAATTTGGGATAAAATTTTTGGAATAAAGACTGCCATTCTTTGAGATATGATTAACGGATAGATTTTGATATTGAATGATTAGGTATTTTGCTTGTAGCATATTGTGGGTTGTGACTAAAGAATTGAGGTAAGAATTATGGCTTTTCCATTCCTTGATTTCTATTATGGAATGGTAATTTTGAGCTTAAAACTATTGAGTTATTCCTAACTATAAGTTGTGATACATACTTGTGATACATACTTGTGATATATGTGGATTTTGTGGACACTAACCCTTGATATATCCATACCTTTGGAACTTGATAATGATTTTTGAATCCTCGGATTGGTTGAGAATGGATGAAGTTGAGTTATTGGACATAATAAAGGTAAAAACATTTCAAAGCCTATGAACACAAAACTTTGGAAATTTTGCTAAGTTTTCCCTCAAACTTGAACTTCAAAATTGGTCTTATTATATGCTATTACTTTCTTGAGTATGATGGAAGTTTTTTGGAGTTAAAATCATAGAAAAAAAGTGTAACGCCCCCTAAAATCCCGATATCATTTCGCCCCAAGACCCGGAGTGCGCTGATCGCGTTCGTATACAATCTAAAACCAATTCAGAAACTAATCCATCATAATCATTCAAACTAAACTCCCATAATACCATTTCAAGTCAAGATGTTCCAAAATGCATAAAACATCTAACTTATGATTACAATCAGTCAATCTATACATTCCTTAAGTTCAAAGTTCAAAAACATAAAATTGATCTCAAAATACATCAATAAGTACAATTCCAACATGAGTAATAACCATTTATCATAAAGCTTTAACCATTCATACATCCATGCTCACGAACCTACATGATAATATAGAGTCATGAATTCACTAACCCAGTAAAACTTATAGCGGAAATAAAAAATTGGAGTTCAAAGAAGTGAGCATATCAACATTTGAGACAAGAATGTGATTTCGATAAGCAATTCATAAATAATCAAAGCGATCAAAATAGAATCTATATCAGAAGACATTTATTGCATTGAAGTTAGTAGACTGAAACAAACATTTTGGTAGGTCTATCACTCTTATATCTTCAACATCTACATTGCAACCTTATCCCTCCAACTCCCGAAGGAGCATCATTTATTCAGAGAGCATAGTCGACCTGCGTGCTCAGAATAGCTCTTCAAGATTCTACCTCCAGAATCCATCCGAACTATTCAACATTCAGGGATTTTCGAGGGTCCTAGTCGACAATCCGATATTGCCCAAGTTCGGTCCCCAAGAAAACTTTCCAAGGCCTATATTCGTTCATTCATTCAGGCTTGAAACAAGGGGGACATTTAATCATTCAGTAAAGCTGATAAGGCATATCATTTATTGGCCATCAATATCAAATAATATTTCAAAATAGGCCAAATGTATTAATCAATCATTTCAGAATTTTGACTATGGACTAGAGAGTTTTGATTCCAAAACTCAAATTACGTTGGAAAGATCGGATATGGACTTGATATGTCATGAGATAGGATTTAAAAAAATCGAGTTTGGATTCAAAAACGGGTGCTTGGGTGCTCAAACGGACGCCGGAAGACTCAAAAGAAAAATTTTGGGCAGAAGCTAGGTGCTGGGGTGCCCATATGAGCACTTAAGCGCCCAAGCTTCTGGAATTTTTGGTTGTTTTGCCTAAAAGTGGGCGCTGCGGCGCCCAACGTTGTGCACTAACGTTGTGCACTCAGGCACTGACTCTCAGGTAAAAATTTGATTTTTTGTCTTTTGCTTTTTTTCGAATTTTTGATCCAAAAATACATTTCTAGGATTCTCTTATACGTAAAAATATTTGTAAATC
Source organism: Handroanthus guayacan (assembly GCA_014898755.1). Classification (NCBI taxonomy): domain Eukaryota; kingdom Viridiplantae; phylum Streptophyta; class Magnoliopsida; order Lamiales; family Bignoniaceae; genus Handroanthus; species Handroanthus guayacan. Next base: position 57,166 of record JACFYI010003820.1, on the reverse strand, counting down.
ATCGATTTGAAATTTGGTTTTGAGATTTTTCGAAAGAACATTTTCAAGTTGAAAAACACAGTTTTTGTCCATATCACTCGTTTTTAGCCAATCTTTAGTTCGTTTCTCCTCTTAGTCCATGGTCCATTATTCAAAACTCAATCCAAATGATCGGTATAGGAGTCAAAAGGATGTATTAAGCTTCGGATTTACATAATCAAGAAATAGAGCTCATGATAGCAAGAAAACCAAAGGCGACAATATAAGCTCATACTTTCATCATTTCAAAGGATGCAAAATTTCAGAAACTCAAGCATGATCATATCATCAAGGCAAGGACTAACATCATATGCTCATAAGGAGTTCAAGAAAACTATAAGTCTTACCTCTTGTAGCTAAAACTTGGTAATCCAAGTAGTTAAAACTTAGTCTCCAACACCTACATTAATTATTGATACTTATACCAAGCTCCACACATACATATCATTAATCATTCTAAATCCCTAATCTCAAGCTACTTACCAAGAATTAGATGAGAGCTCACCACCCTAAAATCCCTTTAGAGCAAAAATCAATTTTGTGAGAGAAAGAAAGATGCAAGTGTAAGCTCTTTGAATGAAGAATGTTTCTAAGCATTGAGAGGTGAAATTTTCTGCAGAAATTTTGTGACCAACATTGAGGCTTATTTATAGAGGAAAAATGGGGCGATGGTGTTAGAATCTTAAAGTTTAGACCCCTTACAATAAATATCAACTTCTTGCAAGATTGATGGTGCGCTTGTGATGGATGGATGGGATTTTAATCCTATCCATAGGGCTGCTGCGGCTGGCTGGTCTGCAGATCCATCTTCTTTTCCTTTTTTTTTTTTTTTTTTTTTTTGAGTTTTCAAAGATGCTCTCTCTTGGTCAAATATAATGGCTAGGGTTTTGGGTCAAGTTTTGGGCTTGTTAATTGGGTTAATGGGGCTTCTTTTTGGGTCGAATGTGACGAGAAAATGAAACGTGTTTGCTCAAAATTTTTTGATGCACAAAACGTGTTTTGATTTTAAAACGATGCTTGTGATTTTAAAATCAAATAAACGTTTGAAAAATCGATGAATTTTATTTCGAAAATTCTCGGGTGTTACAAAAAGAGGCCGAAACATCTTGAAAAAAAATAAGAACACAAAAATTGGTATTTTTGCAAAATTTCTTTCAAAATTTAAAAATTAAAAATCTTGATGATAAGTAAAACAAACTAAGTCTAATTTTTGTACTTTCAAAGGTTTGATATCATAAGGATTCATAAAAAAAAATACTGTTCGCAATTGCTGTTCACTGGCGACCGCGCCTATTTTTGTGCGTGGATGCACTCGGAGCAGTAACTTTGGGCATTTGTTTCCATATCCGCGCCTATTTTTGTGTGCAAACGCGCTCAATACAAAACCTTAATTTTTATATTTTGACATTTTTTGCTATTTTAAGTCCATGTTTCACTCTGTTAAGCTCTCATAAATCCAAATATATAATTTATGTGTCTAAAATTCGATTTGAATCAATTTGTAATATTTGAACCTCCTTTGGACTTTGAAAATTCTAATTCGGACAATTATCATTACCTCAAAATACTTTTGTATGTTGATTTGATTGACAACATTCGAACCTCATTTGAAGTTTTGCTTATTTAATTTGGACAGCCGTTTTTATCCTTGTAGCGTTGTGTATATTACCCTTGTTCGATAGGCTCTTGGGAAGTCTCAGGAGGGACGTCGGGGGCATCGGGCCAATGCCTGATCCCTTGGAGGATTTTCTCTCATTTTAGATAGTTCTGCGAAGGCCTGGAGGCAGGTTTTTCAAGGACTAGTATGTAATACGTGGTACGTTGACAGGGTCATATTGTTTATTGAGTTATCCCTCCGAGTCGCTATTCGAAGAAGGGACCCTATAAAGGGATAAGGGTTTGTGTTTAATTGGGGTTATAAGGGTGACAAATTCACCAAATACTAGTTCTGCCTTTGCTATTCAATTGTGTAAATTGTTATCATACTCTTGATTTGATTTACACTCTCATTGAGCTACTCGTTTATGTTTGCCTATGAAATTATCACAATCATTTAGCGTATTTTATTTCATCTAATGCTTTGTTGCCTTTATACCAAATTCATTCAATTATCTTATTCCTTTACCATTCCATAGCTATGATTATTACTAAATCAATGAACTTATTCAAATATATTACCATGTGTAAGTAAATACGCATCTGGTGTTCGTTAGTTTGATTTTATGCTTTTTACTTTGGTTTAGCATGAAGGTTATATGTGAATAGTGTTTTAAATTGCTTGTAGCCATTAGAAATGTATTAGATTGTGAAATTTGTACAATATAGTATGAATAGTGAATACTTTTTTTTGGGGCTTGTAGTCTAGAAACTATAGTTTGTAATAGTCACTGAGCATTGTACGAGTTGCATAAATATGTTGGTGCATTGTATTAGTTATTTCGCCAGAGGTCTGTCTACCCACAGGTAGCATTGCCGACCTCAAGACGGAAGGTCCTAGGTTCCAGGGCATTACATCTGCTACCGTTATTCACATGTGCTCCCCATGCACCTTTTGCTGGTTTTTAATATTCTTTATATTAAAAGATTAATTTAAAAATAATTACATAAAATTATTTAAAAAATAATTTAATAAAATTAACATTAATCTTAAATTTTTAAAAAATAATTATATTTTACTACTTCTGGAGATCATAAAATTACCAACCACTACCATAAGAAAGGGTGGATTAGTAAAAGACAAACCATTTGTATTTTTCTATTATTTTTTTTTTTGCTTGATGGAATATGCCTGGACAAAATGGTCATTCAACACTTTTCTGTAAAAAAACAATAACTGATGGTTGCTTTGGTAATTTCATAAACTTATAGGGCTTAATTTATAATTGCCAAATCACGAGAATAGTGAATGCTAATTTTCTAATTTTTTAGGGTAGTAAAATTTAAGCCATAAAATAAATTAGGCAAATTAAATCATTTAAAACTAAAGTTTGTAAGGTATGGAGTGCAAAAGATAAAAAATAGAGTATAGAAATCGACACTCTTAATGTATATGTTGCTAGAAGAAGAATTTATGTGAGATGTGTAAAACTTGCATTAAAATCATATGCATATAAAAATTGAATGAACAAAGACAAACATACCATAAAAATATACAAAACAAATGCATCAATTAAAAGCAAGTAAAATACATAAAAGAAAACATACTTGAGGAGATGGTACGTAAGTGCAAATAACAAAATGTAAACCGTAAATCGAGGGCTGTTGTTCTAATAGTGCCTATAAAGTTTTATTTGCATCTCACACGACGCTCGAAGGTCATTGACAAATGACTTTCCAATATACAACACCTTTTCTTCGATTAAGCAACACTTTAATAACTAGAAACGACAGACCAAACTAACTTAAAACCCTTTTCTTATGATATCAATAATGATCAAAGTGCGTGGTGATCATATGAATAAGTTTCTATTTATCTAGGTCATTAAAAGTATATTTATACTTTTCTACATGTCTATTTCCATAGAATATGACTTATATACTAAGAAGACATAGCTTTTCATATTTAAAAGATATACATAGTTTGTTGTGACACCTCAATCAAATGGTCACAACTTGAAAGAGTAACACCCTCTGGTAGCAACTCGGTATTTTATCCGACAATTTGAATTATGCATTTTGATGTTCTTAAGCTTTTACTTATCGAGTTTAATTTTCTCATTCAATTCTATAATCCCCCACATGAATGAGAAAATTTTCTTATCAAATATGTAAAAGAATTCAAGCACACGAAGGAGTTTCCACTAAAGGATGTTGCATCAGGAGAGATAGCTTTTGTGTAACAGTCCGACAACCTGCCTGCGATATTGTCCGCTTTGGAAGCCCTACCTATAGCAGGGAACTTACACCTCACGGTTTTAAAAGGCCTCTCAAGGGGAAGGTATCCACCCCCATATATGGAAGGCTTCGTTCTCCTCCCCAACCGATGTGGGATAAGCCCTACCTAAAGCAGGGACCTTACAATCCACCCCCCTAGAGGGACCCAGCGTCCTCGCTGGCACACCGGCCCGGGCACCAGCTCTGATACCATTGTAACAGTCTGACAACCCGCCTGCGATATTGTCCGCTTTGGAAGCCCTACCTATAGTAGGGAACTTACACCTCACGGTTTTAAAAGGCCTCTCAAGGGGAAGGTATCCACCCCCATATATGGAAGGCTTCGTTCTTCTCCCCAACCGATGTGAGATAAGCCCTACCTAAAGTAGGGACCTTACATTTTGGCTTTCAACCTTCCCAGTGAGAATTGCTAGATGTACTTGCCTTAACTTTATGTCTTGAACTATTCGGTTTTAATGTACACCAAGATAATAGAACTTCACACAACACCGCTAAATAATTAGTTTTAAGTTCTCATTATTGTGTTTCTTTTTGCTGTGAGATGCTTATGCTATTTCATGAGTACTCTTCTTAGAATTCAGCCTCAAAATTCTCATAGGATCAGTCCAATCATTACTCACATAGGTAGTTTCTTATTAAAACATTCCTGATGTACCCCCACTTGATGTTTGAGATATAAGAACCACTAAAAACAAGTTTAACTTAAAACTTTTACAACTTGCACTGTTTGCTTGTCATAGGATTAGGATAAGGCTTTTGTTGCTTGAATTCCTACATGCAAGTGTATGTGGCATACCAAGTAATTTAATAATGAGTTGAGTATCGAATCCCATGAAGAATTGGGTTAAACTCTATCTTCCAAATACAAAAGAATTAAATTTAAACTAAACAAGGATTAAAAGTTTAAGGAGGAGTAGGAAAGTATAAAAAGATAGAGTTCTAGGTAAAATCAATACTCTAAGCAGCCTAGGATAATTCTTTTTTTTTTTTTTTTGATATATTAGAAATTCACTAAAACACTATGAAGCGAAGTTTGGAACAACAAGGAACAACAAATGACCTCAATCACAAAAAATAGAGGTTGGGAGGTCATCTACACTACAAACTTTTGAAATACACAGTGATTCAGCCCATTTGGCTAGTTTATGGGCTGCAAAATTAATATTTCTAGGACAATTGAAATTTTCATTTGGGCCAATTTTTCCAGAACTTCTAAATCTTATGAATAACTAGCTTTGCTTCCCGATCAAGCACGGCACCATTGGAAGTCACCATAGAGACCATATTTAGATTATCGCTTTCGAAAATGATGACTTCTTCTTTAACTTCATTCATCCATTCAACCGCAAGAAAAAGCGCTAAAGCTCTTGCCAATGTGACACCATTACAACTAGTTTTCTTAGTTTTTGCCCCAACAATAGAGCCATCAGAATTACAAATAATCACGACACCAAAGGAGGCTCCACCTTTGAATGAGGCATCCACATTAGCCTTAAGGAATCCTTTCTCTAACTGTTCCATTTGGCCACTGGCTCTTTGCTAAGGGAGATGATATTTTTTGGAATTTTGAGCCCAGCAAAGTTCATCAGCAATTTTCGAAATAACTTTCACTGTGGTCGAGGGGTCAAATCAAGGTTTTCATGAACTTTCCTGTTGCGAGCTCTCCAAATATGCTCAAAGGTGGCAGCAATACGGACAAGAAATTCTTTTCTCAAATCCTCCAAATGCAAGAAGCCATTCCTACAATCAAACGAAAGCATACATAAATTCCATTTGAAACGAAACCAAGTAGATTTCCCAAACTTACAACACAAGAAGATGTGGTCTGTGACACCCCAAAAATTCCCTTAAAAATAAAATCTTGAATAACCAATTCTTCGTTTTCAAAATCACGAACATCATTTTAATGTCAAGATAAGTTTTATGCATTCAAAATTTTTTTGTACATTTAAGTTTTATTTTCGTGCCCCGTTTTGATCCATACGAGCCCCAAAAATTCGTAAATACAATTCTTGAATCGTCGATCTATCATAAATTTATTTGATTTCAAAATCAAACGTCGTTTCAAAACCAAAACACGTTTCATACACTCGAAAATATTTCGAACAAACATGTTACAATTCTTTAACACGTTACAATTGAACCCAATTGTCTAGCCACTAATTTTGACCAAATGAGCATCAATTAAAACTCAAAAATTAAAAGAAAAGGAAGAATTTTGCAGACAAAAGATGGCAGCTGCAGCAACAGTCCATCAGCAGAAAAATTGGATGGAAATCCATCCATCCATCCATTCCTATGTATTCACAAGCCACTTATCTACCACCTCTATGTGTTGGATATTGTTTTGGAGGGTTTAGACTTTTTGATTCTCTCATTTTGACCCCAAAAATCCATCTATAAATGAGGACATTAAGCTGAAACTTTCTACTGAAAACTTGACACTTATTTAGCAAACACCTTCAAACATTTGAGCTCCACTTGCATTGTTTCTTCTCTCCAAAAATCGAGTGGCTTTAAAGGGGATTCTAGAAGTGTGACTCTCATTCTAACACTTGGTAAGTTAAACTTGTGAACATGTTTAAAGATGGTTAATGATTGAATGTATATAGATCTTGATGTAAGTGTATATGTGGTTCTAGGTGTTGAGGACTAAGCTTGACTCTTTGCATATACACTCAAGTTTATAAGTTACAAAGAGGTAAGACTTATAGCTTCCCCTCTCCATAAGCATGTATTTAAGCTTTTCCCTCCATTGATCGAGCATGCTTTGAGTACTTGATGCTATTGACATATTGAGCATGAGAATCTATATTGTTGTCTTGTTTTACTTGCAAAATCTATGCTCAACTCTTGAATATGTTAATCCCATGCTTATTGATTCATCCTAGACTCTTGTACCGATGCTTGGGATTGAATATTGAATGATAGACCATGGACTAAAAGGAGAAACGAACTAAGAACGATTGAACAATGGGTGATATGGACAAAACCGTACATTTCGACATTAAAACGTTCTCTCAAAAAATTTCAAAATCAAAATCCGAAACGATATTTTATAAATGTTTTTACGTATTTAAGAACCTCAAAAATGTATTTTTGGATAAAAAATTCAAAGAAAATCAAAAGATGAAAAATCAGATTTCAACCCGAAAGTGAGCGCTCAAGCGTAGAAATTACTGTTCACTGGCACCCAAGCACTAGGCCACTGTCCAAAAATTGAGTTTTGGGCACTCGGGTGCCCATTCCCGTGCCTAAGCGCCCAGTCTCATACCAAAACTTATTCTCTTGCGTTTAAAAACCCTATTTCTTGATATCTTGAGTCTATATCCAATCATTTTACTATAATACAAAGTTTTAAAACGAAATCCCACTAGTCCATAGTCCAATTTCTGAAACGATCGATTGATTGAACACATTTGGCCTATTTGAAACATTATTAATATTGTTGGCCTTAAAACATTATGCTGTGCCGGCTTATTGGTTTATTGAATGTCCGTTTCTTTTCTAAGCCATACGAATGAATGAATATGGGCCCTGGGGAGTTTCATGGGGACCGAATTTGGATAATATCGGATTGTCAACTAGGACCCTCGAAATCCATATTTGTCGGGTAGTTCGGATGAATTATGGAGGTAGAATTCTGAATAGCTATCCTAAGCACGTACGTCGGCTGTGCTTTTCGAATGAATGAGTTCTTTCGAGAGTTGGAGGGATAAGGCGATATGCTTATGTTGAAGTTACAAGGGTGATAGACCTACCAAATAGCTTGTTTCAGCCTATTGACTCGAATGTGATAATTGTTTCAAATATCCACATCACATTCTTGTCCTATCGTTTGATATGCTCATGTTCTTTGAAACTCTTGCTCTCTTCTGCATGCTATAAGTTTACTAGGTCAGTGGACTCATGACCCTATTTAACATGTAGGTTCTTGAACTGTAAACGATTGAACGATTGATTGGAGCTCGATAGATTGTATAGCTTGGTTAAGATTTTAAACCCTATTGCATTTTGGCTTAGTCTATTGCTTTTGGACTAATTTTTGCATTTGGATCGAAATCATGTTTTGGACTTATGAAATGTATAGAACATCGGAGTGTATTGATAAGTTAGATTGCTCTATGTAATTTTTGGACAATTTGATATGTATTTATACATTTTGGGAATTAGTTTGGATCATTTGACGGGTTTTATGAAATTTTGCTTGAATGATATTGATGCATTAAGTTTCTGATGATTTTGGAATGATTATCCGTCCGCGACTAGCATTTCGGATCTCGGGGCAAAATGCCCCAGAAATTCGGGGCATTATAGATGGTATCAGAGCTACCACTAGTTAATGGGAGCTAAGTGCTATGCTGGGCAAAGTGCTACACGTATGGGAGCTATCTCTTGAGCTTGCGGGGCAAAGTGCTATATTCGCGGGAGTCACCTCTTGAGCCCGTAGGAGCCATCTCTAGAGTCCCAATGCCTGGTGGGCGGTCCTAGGCCACTTATAGCGTGCCGCCGTAATCAAACTCTCTAGACAAGAACTTCTCTAGACTCATGTCGTAGGATTGGACGGAATTATGTTATAATCATTTGGTATGATGGGTAATGTTTAAATATATCGGATCGCAATTGGGAGGCCTACCAATCTGTGAACTGCTATATTTATGCACTAGCCATTTGATTTTAGGAAGATGTTATAAGGGTGAATATACTGTTGAATTATTTTGGGATAGATATCGACCCCTAGTGACCTAGGGAGAGATGGACAAAGGAATGAAGTTTTGAATATCATTGAACATAGAACTTAGGAAACCTTGGTGATAAGATAAGATTTGTTATTATATTCGCAATTTTGCTAGTCGTTGTGATTATTGGTAATGTCATTGATAGGATGGACTGGGAAAAATGAAAATTGATTAGAATAAAGGAGTCGGAATGTAGTCCCAATCAGGGACAGTCAAAAGTGAATGAGCGGGACTTTAATAAGGAATTAAAGGAAAGAAATGAGACGCTAGTTTGATTTGAGAGACAGCTAGTAGGAAGGGGCGAAATTAGGTTGATCAATGCTAAAACTTTGGAAATGTTGTTAGAGTAGATACTGGATATGAAAACAAGGAGACAAAGGATCCCAATTAAGTTAAGATTGATTAGAAGTTGAAATCGTAAACCCATCTATGTATGTATGTGTTTGGAACTTCAGTGCATAAGTACTTGAGAGTGGCGATCTCAATTATGACGGATTTTGTAGAGCTTAGTAGTAATTATGATAATGGAAACTAGGCATGATGTGGTAGTAGTTATATAACCATTTTCTTTGTTCATTACGTAAGGTGAACTAATAACCAGGCTTTTGGTTAATTAATGAGGAATATTTTGAACTTAATGAACGTGGGATTTTAGTATTGCTGATCTTGAGCCGTGATGGTTTATTTTTATGACGAGTGGATTATGAACCTCTGACATAATGGAACTTTGGATTGACACTTAGAAATCTCATGAATCAATATTCAATAAATAGGGCATCAAGAACAGGAATCTCAACGAACGAACTCCTCAAGATAACGCAATAGACCCAGATGAGTTTTATTCAAAGAAATTAACAATATAGAAAACCCAAGAAATATAGAGGGCGTTTTACCAAAGAGATGCCACGTAAGAGGATTTTCCCAGCTAGAAATGGGTATGCAATAGGACAACCGTTCACCTTACTATATCCCCTTGTAAACTAATAACGACAGTCAGCTAACCTAGAACGTGCTAGTAAGCAAAATTTAAAGATCCATCATTAATTAGGTTTTGAGATTTAAACCACCCAAGTTCAGGAATGAGCTTGATATGAAGGAAGTAGAAGTGTGATTGGAAAAGTTAAAGACAAGTTTCTAAGTAATCAAACACTTAGAAAAACCATATGTTAGATATGCCACTTTTCTTTTGAGAAAAGGCAGCATAAGATTGGTGACATGCTGTTGAGTAAATATAGAAATAAAAAAGGGTCATGTAGACTTGAAAGTATTTCGAACGAAGTTATGAAAAAGAAAGAATTTATGAATCTGATTCAAGGATCTCTATCGGTAACAGAATCATAGGATTAGTATAATCAAGTGATCCAATGTGCCTCACAGATCCTGACACATGAACGGAGATTAAGGGATTAAAACTGAGCCGATGTGCTAGCTAGAGAACGAAGGTCGGACTCTATGCAAGGATTGAAAAGTGATACCTTAGTCCAAGATTTTCACGCCAAGCTTTATCTAGCCCTAGATCTGTGCATTCTGTTATATCGCCTATGTGTGCTGAGTAAATAGGATCGATTTTAGAATTGATGAAAATCCAGTATGAAATTTAGAACCTATAAGGGGACCTTATGGAACTTGCATTAAGTATCTAAATTCTCTTAGGATTGGAGAAAAATAAGAATTTGTCACTTATCCTATCAAATCGCCGCTCAAGGTGACCTTATGAAAGTAAAGTAATTCTTTCAAATCTTAGATTTCTAAGCTAAGAAGTTAGAAATTAAAGGATACTCTAAGTTAAGGTCTTCTGGAAAAAATAAGAAATTAGAATACGGTTACTCAGGAACGTAAGAACGTTGCGAGGGTTGGATATCTTTACCTATTCGTATAACGAAGAGAATCTGGGGACCAAATTTTTTTAAGAGGGGGAAATTGTGACACCCCAAAAATCCCCTTAAAAATAAAATCTTGAATAACCAATTTTTCGTTTTCAAAATCATGAACATCGTTTTAATGTCAAGATAAGTTTTATGCATTCAAAAGATTTTTGTATATTTAAGTTTTATTTTCGTGCCCCGTTTTGATCTAAACAAGCCCCAAAAATCCCCAAATACAATTCTTGAATCGCCGATCTATCAAAAATTTATTTGATTTCAAAATCAAATGTCGTTTCAAAACCAAAACACGTTTCATACACCCAAAAATATATTGAACAAACAAGTTTCAATTTTTCGACACGTTTCAACCCGAAAATGAACCCCGTTAACCCAATTTACAAGCCCAAAACTTGACCCAATTGTCTAGCCACTAATTTTGACCAAATGAGCATCAATTAAAACTTAAAAATTAAAAGAAAAGGAAAAATTCTGTAGACAAAAGAGGACAGTTGCAGCAGCAGTCCATCAGCAGAAAAATTGGATGGAAATCCATCCATCCATCCATTCCTATGTAGTCACAAGCCACCTATCTACCACCTCTATGTGTTGAATATTGTTTTGGAGGGTTTAGACTTTTTGATTCTCTTATTTTGGTCACAAAAATCCATCTATAAATGAGGCCATTAAGCTGAAACTTTCTGCTGAAAACTTAACACTTATTTAGCAAACACCTTCAAACATTTGAGCTCCACTTGCATTATTTCTTCTCTCCAAAAATCGAGTGGCTTTAAAGGGGATTCTCGGAGTGTGACTCTCACTCTAACACTTGGTAAGTTAAGCTTGTGAACATGTTTAAAGATGGTTAGTGATTGAATGTATATAGATCTTGATGTAAGTGTATATGTGGTTCTAGGTGTTGAAGACTAAGCTTGACTCTTTGCATATATACTCAAGTTTATAAGTTACAAAGAGGTAAGACTTGTGGCTTCCCCTCTCCATGAGCATGTATTTCAGCTTTTCCCTTTGTTGATCGTGCATGCTTTGAGTACTTGATGCTATTGACATATTGAGCATGAGAATCTATATTGTTGTCTTGTTTTACTTGCAAAATCTATGCTTAACTCTTAAATATGTTAACCCCATGTTTATTGATTCATCCTAGACTCTTGTGCCGATGCTTGGGATTGAATATTGAATGATAGACCATGGACTAAGAGGAGAAATGAACTAAGAACGATTGAAAAATGGTGATATGGACAAAACCGTACACTTCAACATTAAAACGTTATCTCAAAAAATTTCAAAACCAAAATCCGAAATAATGTTTTATAAATATTTTTACGTATTTAAGAACCTCAAAAATGTATTTTTGGATAAAAATTCAAAGAAAATCAAAAGATAAAAAATTGGATTTCAACTCGAAAGTGAGCGCCCAAGCGCAAAAATTACTGTTCATCGGCGCCCAAGCGCCCGGCCGCTGTCCAAAAATTGAGTTTTGGGCGCTTGGGCACCCGTTTCTGCGCCCAGTCTCGGACCAAAACTTATTCTCTTGAGTTTTAAAACCCTATTTCTTGATATCTTGAGTTCATATCCAATCATTTTATTATAATACAACGTTTTAAAACGAAATCCCACTAGTGCACAGTCCAATTTCTGAAACGATCAATTGATTGAACATGTTTGGCCTATTTGAAGTGTTATTGATATTGTTGGCCATAAAATGTTATGCCGTGCCGGCTTATTGGTTTATTGAATGTCCGTTTCTTTTCTAAGCCATACGAAAGAATGAATGTGGGCCCTAGGGAGTTTTCTAGGGACTGAACTTGGACAATATCGGATTGTCGACTAGGACTTTCAAAATCCCTATTTGTCGGGTAGTTCAGATGAATTTTGGAGGTAGAATTCTGAAGAGCCATCCTAAGCACGTACGTCGGCTGTGCTTTTTGAATGAATGAGCTCCTTCGGGAGTTGGACGGATAAGGCAATATGCTTATGTGGAAGTTATAAGGGTGATAGACCTACCAAATAGCTTATTTCAACCTATTGACTCGAATGTGATAATTGTTTCAGATATGTATATATGTATATTGATCGATTTGAATGTCTTGACTTGTTATCCACATCACATTTTTGTCCTATCGTTTGATATGCTCATATTCTTTGAAACTCTTACTCTCTTCTGCATGCTATAAGTTTTACTAGGTCAGTGGACTCATGACCCTATTTAACATGTAGGTTCTTGAACTGTGAACGATTGAATAATTGATTAGAGATCAATAGATTGTATAGCTTGGTTGGGATTGTAAACCTTATTGCATTTTGGCTTAGTATATCACTTTTGGACTAGTTTTTATATTTGGATCGAAATCATGTTTTGGACTTATGAAATGTACAGAACATGGGATTGTATTGATCAGTTAGATTGCTCTATGTAATTTTTGGATAGTTTGATATGTATTTATATATTTTGGGAATTAGTTTGGATCGTTTGACGGCTTTTATGAAATTTCGCTTGAATGATGTTGATGCATTAAGTTTCTGATGATTTTGGAATGATTATCTGTCCGCGAGTAGCACTTCGGATTTCGGGATGAAATGCCCCTGAAATCCATGGCATTACATGGTCAAATGTTTCGAGTTCAAGGTGACATAAAGGGCAGAGAACATCTCTCGTGTTGATAAACTGATTCAATTTGGCCTTGGTGGGCACATCGGCATTCAGAATTTTCCAAAGAAAAATTTTAAGACTACCATGGAGATCCATTTCCATACTTTCAGCCATTCAAATAAATCCCGAGGTGGCAGAATTCTAGTTTTTATCTTGGATGATTGCATGAAAAGCATATTTTCTAGTGAGAACTCTTGACTTGGAGGAGAACCAAATGTTACTTCTATTCGAATTGGTGAAAATGGGGACATCTAAAATGGCAGTAGCAGATGGCCCATCAAAGATGTGATCAATAAGAGCTTGATTCTAGCCATGACCTCTAAATTAAGGAATCTTTTCACTAGACAAATTTAGTGTAAATAGATGGGGACGCGACTTTTGGAGAAGGAATATAGTTGGGTAAACTAGGCACCTAAAGGTCATCCCAAGTATTAATTGATGAATTTGGAGTAATAACGAAACAAGAGTGCCATAACAAACGTTCCCGACACTTGAAAATATCTTTCCAAACCCATCAAGCAGACTAAGGACAAGAAGTTATTTTGAGCAAGTTGTCATTTCGAATGCACTTGGATTGGAAAATATGAACCCACAATTTATTATCCTGGTTGGCCACTTGATATGCTAACTTCATGATAAGAGCTTTGTTGAGATTTTTCATCTTCCGGAAGCCGAGTCCGCTAGAGAATTTGGGCAAACAAATGGAGTCCCAACACTAAACAGTGATTTCTTTTTTATCATTTGAGTATCCTCATCAAAACTGAAGCATCATACTGTCCAGCTTATGACAGATCCTTTTAGGAAGAAAAAATGAGGCAATTTGATAAGTAGGAATAGCATGAGCCACAAAATTAATAAGGACACCTCTACCGACTTGAGATGGGTAACAAGATTTCCAGTTACTGAGCCTTTCCTTGACTTTATCAATAGTCTCACTAAACATAGTCAATCTGGATCTCTATTTACAGAAAAGAAAACCAAGATGCCTGGCATTATGTGGACATTTCTTGATGCAAGCACGTCTCGGATAGCAGATTTCATCATTAGCTTTGAATTCGTACTGAAGTGAATAAAGGACTTAATTTTATTCAATTCCTAACTAGACCTATCTAAAAACAATTGCAAGCGATGGTCAATTGTTGAAGCATCCTCCAAATTGGCTCTGCCAAAGATGGTGGATCGTTAGCATAAAAAACGTGGGAGATAAGAGGGCTTTGTCTAGAAACTTTAACACTATGAACCTTCTTTGCAACTTTCTCTCTAATAAGCATTCTATATAAAAGATCCACAAAGAGAATGAAGACAGAAAGAGATAAAGGATCTCCCTGATTAATGCCGCAATGAGGTTTAAAGTAATAAAAAATAAAGCTATTGGGAAGCAAATAAAAGCTAACCGAAGAGATACAATTTTCAACAAGTTTAATGACCTCACAAAAACCATGACAATGCAAAATTTGTGTAGGGAGCTTCCATTTAACTTTATCATGGGCTTTGGCAAAATCGATCTTAATCACCATGAATCCTTTTTTGCATTTTTTGTTGTTGAGGTCGTGCATGATTTCGTGTGTCAGGATAGAATTATCTTGAATACAATGACCTGGAATAAAAGTCATTTGGTTAGGAGCAAACAATTTATCAAAGTGAATTTTAAGGCAGTAGGCAATAATTTTGGAAATGACTTTGTAAGTGATATTGCACAAACTAATCAACCTAAAGTGATCAACTTGACAGGCTTTTTTGTTTTTCAGCAAAAGAGTGATAAATGTACGATTAAGAGCTTTTGGTAGATTGTTACTTTTGAAAAAGGATTGAATCTCTTTAATAATATCGAAACCAACAATATACCAAAAATTCAGGCCCGGGCTATTAAAGGAGTCTATGGCAAAGACCACTTTTTTAGTATCCCACGGGGAGAGGGATCGAACATAGAAAGAGATTATCTTGGTTCATGATTGATTGCTCAATGAGATTATCCAATCCTATGGAAAAGACGGACAATTATGATCCATATTAGACTTGAAAATATTGGAGAAAAAATCAACAAAACAATTTCCAATTTTATCTCGACCAAAAGTGACAGAGCCATCAGAATTTTTAATAGGCTAGATATATTATGTTTCAACCATGGCATGTTAGATTTTTGCTTCCACATGGTCTCAACTTTTGAGTGAAGAAAATCAAGCTCGAGTTGAATAAAATTATTCAAAGCCAGATTATCTAGATTTCGCACACTGGATTGGCATTGAGAAACAACATTTTTCACTGTCAATATTTTATATTAGCAATTGCCAAACACACATTTGTTCCAAGTTCTTAAGCTACTTTTAGTGTTTATGAGATGACAGTTAGCTTAACAAGAGAAAAGTCATGGACAGAAGGTGCCGCCCATTAAAAACATCATAATATGTCTCATCTTGAAGCCACATGGCTTTGAACCTAAAATGGCAGTGATTCAAAGGGGCTAAGTCGTCATGTTAAAGAGTAAAGGGGAATGGTCAGAATAGATAAAGGTAGATGGACAATGCTACAAAAGGGAAAGAGTAAACACTAATCTGGCTTAGCAATTCCTCTATCCATGCATTTTTGTATATTGGCAAGACCAACTTGATGATTATTCTAGGTACAAGGGTGGCCATGGAAACCAAAGACAACAAGATGAAGGGATTTCGTTTCATTTGCAAGGGAGTTACGGGATGATGAGCAAAATGGTTTACCCCCTAACTTTTTACTTTGAGATGTAATATTGTTAAAGTCACCCATAATCAAGTAAGGACCGTCAAAATCAACAGCAATGGTATGCATGGAACTCTAAAATCAAGGTTTGAGAGTAGGACTTAAAGAACAATAAACACTAGTAAACTGAATAACAAGGTGGTTTGGATCAATCGTAACAAGGGAACTAATAAACTAGAGTGGGAAGAAGAAACAAAAATATTTACAGAGTCAGCCCAAGCAAAGTAGATGCCGCCGGCCATTTGAATTGAGATGTGTAGATGAAAGAGTAGGAAGTTTAGAGAAAAAAGTAGTTTTGATTTTAGAGATAAAACGAATGTTGGGTTTTGTATCGGAAATGAGGGCCTTAAGAGCCTTAACTACCATGGGCTTAGCAAGCCTTTGGCAGTTCCAAGCAATGACTTTCATGATAGATCACTCCTGGATCTCCTCTAGGACTGTGGAGACAACGTCAAGATTTGTGGCAGGGGTTAATGAACAAGAATTAGATGACAAAGAGAAGGTAGACAAGGACTCAAAAGTGGACTGGAGAGGAGTTATGATAGATCTCTTTACTCTAAAAAGTGTCTTCTTACAATGGAAAATTCTTCCAAGCACTATATATCAGATGAAGGTTGTGGGATATCAAAGCTAGGGCGTCGTTAAATAGAGCTCAGAAGCTGCCATGGTTCATTGGATAGATGGCAAGGTCAAGGGTGAAGACTATTTTTATTGGTGTCAACATAAGCGGGCTCTTGGGTTTTTTAGAAAAGCTTGGGCACAGATGAGAGGTTGATGGATGGTTGGTTTGGGTGAGCGGATATGGTAACAGAAGGTTTGGAAGGAGAAAGTGAGGTTATCAGTTGAAATGTAGGAATATCAGACTCAGTAGCACTTTGTTTGTCATTGAGATTCGTGTTGTGGTGGTTTGAGACAGAAGGGTTAAAGATCCAAATTGATGAAACGAAAGGTGAGGTGTCAGAAGAGGGTTTAGTACTGGGGTTAGGTTTAGGGCCAGTATCAAAGGTCAAAGGGTTGCTTGGATGGTGGGCAGCTAGATAGAGCTGTCCAAGGCATTAAATGTGTTGTATAAGTACACAGAGATAGGATCAGGGGTAATAAATGCTAGGATTTTATTTTTGTCTTTGCTATCTATTTTGAATTTTGGCAAGAAAAAGGGTTGGCCATCAAATGGTTTTAGCAAGGAAGATTTAGACACATCATCACCCAAAGCACAAACTCTAGAGCTCAATAACGAGAAGTAGGCCTGATCTTTTAGACTTGAACTCGCTGGCGGTGGTTCTGTAACTTTCAGCCCATGTTTAGCAAATTCTTTGGCCATGGACAGTGATTGTGAATGGGTGAACAAGCTTTTGGCATCGAACCGGAGCCACTCTCCAAACGTAAACTGAGGTCCATTCACACTTTTTCTATAATTCTTGCAGATAGCAACTTTGTGCCCCACTTTGCCACAATGATAGCAAAAGTCACCCAATCATTCATAACTAATAGGGCAACATAATTATTTATCATTACATTTAATATTAACAACTTGAGTCAAAGGCTTTTCCACATCTTCTTCAACATAAATTCTAAAAGACCGCCTCCATTTATGTTTTTTTGAGGGGATATCATCTTTGATAAACTTGCCAATATTGTTACCAATTAACACCACCGTACTTTCGTTGATGTAACAAACAAGGATATTGAATGCATGAACCCAAAAGTTGATTATGCCCAGGTCAACTTCGTGAAGCGCTTGTTTTAGACTCTATTTTTACACCACGATGTGATTTTTACGAAGGGTCCAAGGACTTTGCTCTAGAATTTTATCCACAACATTTCCATAAATAGACACCTTCAGCTTCATTTTGGGCACCCTAATCCCTAGCATTTAATCCAGTGAGCTTTTTCTTCTTTTTCTACTTTCAGTACCCTGGTTGTAGTATTTTGACACATTGGCACCATTCCAGTAGTTTTTCCTTGATTTATTTTATCTATTTGGGCTTCTAGATGAGTTTATATACTTTTTACACAATTAGCATTAATGTCAAATGATTTTAAGGTGAAAATACAATGATGGCATACATAAGATGTGTATAAATGTAATACAATTATGAAATTACCAAATATCCCCAAACTCAACTGTTACTTGTTGTAACAGCCCAAATCTAGAACATCCGTTTCTAGGTTAGAAACATTATCGATGGGAGACAGTCGATAATCCAAATTGTAAATCCAAATTCGATTTCGACACAAAATCATATATATATGTATATATGATCATAAGTCATTTTTTATTGATAGAATACTTTGTCAAGATTACAATATTTCCTCGAAATAACATCAATTCAACTATCATACATATACAAAAGTTCATACAAGATAATAAAAGATCTAAATTCTTCAATCTTGGCAAAACTCCAAAGTTTAATTGCCTATACATAAGTTCAAATAACCGAGTAATGAATTATGACTAAGAATAGAAAGAAAAGTCGAAGAAATTCAAAGATCAAGAATGAATTAATAAATGAGCTTGGAAATTCAAATATAATACAAAAGTAATTATGGAGGTAGAACTAGTATTTGGTAGAT
Organism: Handroanthus guayacan; assembly: GCA_014898755.1. NCBI lineage: Eukaryota > Viridiplantae > Streptophyta > Magnoliopsida > Lamiales > Bignoniaceae > Handroanthus > Handroanthus guayacan. The sequence continues at coordinate 38,675 of JACFYI010003820.1, read as the reverse complement.
CTGTCATCCTTATTACATCCAAATAAACACATATCACATCAAGTTAAGTCAATCAAATTGAATCAAAACTTTATCTCTCCTGCCTCTCCTTCAAGTGCCCGTTCCTAGGGGAGCAACAGTATAACCAAACTACATGATCGACCGCGTGCCTTGGACCAGTTCCCTCAAAAGCCTATCTACGGGTAATTGTGGAATTATCCACAAATGGAAAGTCCTCCAAGATATCCACTGACATGAAAGTGAAGACTAAGCTAAAACAAAAATTAAACGCAGTGGAAATACACATTTATCACCATTAATTAGTGCCTAAATCTTCGTAGGATCTTCATATGAGCCTAGAATTTAGATTAGAGAAGAGATAACCAATCTCAATTCAAATAGAAACAAGCTTAGCCGAACATTTCAAGCAAGCCGAATGTGTTTTCCTCTTTTGATCAACCATTCGATCTACTCCAGTAGCTCGATCTTCACCAACTCTTTGATGAATCCAATCCAATTCTTCAATTAGATCTCCAAGTCTCCCATGGAATCTTAAAGAAATAAAAAACGTTTTCAAGAACTTGATGAAACTGTGAGCTCTAGATCAACCTCTGATTTCCAAATTGATGTGGATTTGCACCTCTAATGATAGATCTACTATTCCCCTTTGATGTTTACTCAAGATCTATGGTTAAAGACTAAATCCAAGTATGAATCTATGAGAGAATGTGAGAAGAGATGAGAGAATTGGAGGGAATTAAAAATTTTCAGAATTTGATCTCAAGAAAATAGAGATGGCCGAAAATTTTGTGGTTAATGTGAGGTAGATATCACAAGGTAATTAAAGTGTGATCCTTGCCAACTTCGATACTTAGTTGGCAAGGTGCTTTTGGAAGGAAGAATCTATTTTCTTCTCCTCAAAATATCTTAGCCTACATGGCATCCAAGTTGCATTTTAATTAACAATTACTTGAAGTACTACATGGATTCTAATTAGCTTTATATACCTATTTTATTTTCCCTCCAATCTTAAATTATCTTTTTGAATCAATTAATTCAACTATTGAAATTAGTTTAATCAAATTAACCATTAATTCAGTTAGAATAATTTGACTATTCAAATTAATCTATTCAAGAAGACCAATTTTGACTTTGGTCAAATATTTTAACTTTTGGTCAAAATCTCTTTTTATTTGCCTAAATCTAATTTAGGCGTTTTTTCTCTAATCCAGTTAGAGAATCTCCACTTAAATTCATACTGTGACTAAATCGAGGAAGGCGTGTGACCTATTAGGTTCATCAATTAATTAGACATAAGCTCGTAACTTTTTACAATTTATAATTAATTAAATCATTTAACTAATTACCTATAGAATTAATCTCTATTAATTCTATAGTATCCAATCTCCATAATCGATGTCTAACTACAAGCCTATGGAGCCCAATTTATTGGTAAATTAATTGTAGTGCGAACCTCATCTACTTTCGCATGCCGTGCAAATGCGGTCTCTCTATTTTTCATCTTTGTGACCTAGGATTAAGAGATTTTTGGTGTTCCTAATAGTCCAATAACTATGCATCTATTCTTAATGATCGATTCGTTTGTGTCTTCGACTTTGGAAACTCTTTTTCAAATCGACACACCACCTTATGCAAGAATTTTCTTGAATCAAATCAATATAAAAAACATAGAAAATATACTCGTTCATCAAGACGAGGAAATAGATCATTTCTTGGAACTCACAAACCTCTATGCGTAGATAGCTTACACCCAATGTGCACCTGATGTGATCTGCTAATCAGTGATCGAGACACACATTAAAGAATAAGGACCTACCATAAGGTTACCATGGTCTCTCAAGTCTAAAGACTAATTATATGCACTATCCTAAGATAGAGAATAATCCATCATCGAATGCCACTATGGCCATCTTATGAAATTATCTATGTTGGGTCTCTCAGTAAACTTATTCTTCTAACAAGTACCCACTAACATGCACTGGTGTCAACTACATCGATTACCCATAAAACAAGATAATGATTCAACTCCTTGAATCATGCATCGTTAGTGCAAGTCTATCCTAATCCAAGATGCCCTCGTGTCAAGGATTCTATGACGTGGAGAGTTTAAGATCAAGACATCTAGAGACTAGTTCCATAATCACCATCATATGTGTGACCTAGCCTCATAGCCTTATATGATCTAGAGGACTTATTCTATATCGATTGTTGATAAGATAATTTATGCGGATATGAAGAAGATGACAATTTTATATATTGCAAAAATGAGACTGTTTACATAAGAGTAGTAATTACGAAGCCAAATCTAATTGGCTGCATGATACTACTCTAACAATCTCTTACTTGCCCTAAAGTCAATTACTTATAGTCTTTAGGCCCATCTTCTCAAGATGTCTCTCAAAAACTTTTTGGGTAAGTGGTTTGGTTAGTGGATCTGTTATATTCTCTTCTGAGGTAACGCATTCCATTCCGATGTCGCCTCTATCAATGATCTCCTGGATTAAGTGAAAACACCTTATTATGTGCTTGGATCGTTGATGATATCTTGGCTCTTTTGCGTGCGCGATGGCTCCATTGTTGTCACAGAAGATGACAACTGGCTTGGCCATGCTAGGAACTATATCCAACTCTTGGATGAAGTTTTTCATCCAAACACCATTTTTTGCAGCATCCGATGCTGCTATATATTCCGCCTCAGTGGTTGAATCGGCCATGGTATCTTGTTTGGAATTCTTTCAACTTACCGCACTGCTATTAAGGCAAAATATAAATCCTGAAACGGATTTGCTGTCATCTACATTGGACTGGAAGCTAGAATTCGAAAACCCTTTTAGTTTCAATTCTCCACCACCATAAATGAGAAATAATTCCTTAGTTCTTCTCAAGTACTTAAGAATTATTTTTATGGCACTCCAATGACTCTTACTAGGATTAGATTGAAAACGACTCGTAATGCTTAGAGTGTACGCGACATCTGATCTCGTATATAGCATTGCGTATATCATGCTTCCTATAGCAGAGGCATAGGATATGCCAGACATCCTACATCTCTCTTTTTCCATCTTTGGGGCCATAGACTTAGAGAATGTAGTCCATGTCTTATGAGGAAGAACCCTCTCTTAGATTCTTCCATACTAAACCGCTTTAGTATTTTGTCTATGTACGGGCTTTTAGAGGACCCTAGCAACCTTTTTTATCTATCTCCATAGATTCGTATTCCTAATACAAAAGATACCTCTCTCAAGTCTTTCATGAAAAATTGTGTAGATAACCATACTTTAGTATACTCTAACACTCTCACATCATTCCCAGTGAGTAGGATGTCATCAACATAAATCACTAAAAACTGCACCGTGCTCCCACTACATTTCTTGTACATATAGGGCTCATGCACATTTTTTATGAAGGCAAACCCTTTGACTGTCTCATCAAAACATATTTTCCAAGTTCAAGGCACTTGTTAAGTCCAAAAATGGACCTTTGGAGCTTGCAAAGCTTTTGCTCGCTTTCCTTGGATGTGAAGCCCTCTGGTTGCTCCATATAAATATCTTTATTAAGGTTACTGTTAAGAAAAGTGATTTTTACACCCATTTGTCATATATTATAGTAATAATATGCAGTTATGGCAAGTAAAATCCTAATGGACATAGGCATTGCAACATGCGAGAATGTTTCTTCAAAGTCTACACCTGGTCGCTGGCTATATCTTTTTGCCACCAATCTCGCCTTATACGTTACAACTTCTCCATTAACTCCCAGCTTACGCTTGAAGATCCATTTGCATCCAATGAGTACTATACCCTCTGGTGGATCAACTAGGGTCTAAACCTTATTGGAGTACATGGAGTCCATTTCGGATTGCATAACTTGTTGCCAGTATCTCGAGTCCATGTCTGATATGGCTTCCTTATAAGTCTTTGGATCACTCTTCGATTGATCGGTCTCATGAAGAAATTCGAACTTTTCGGGCTCTCTCTTAATTCGTTCAAACTTTTTGGAAAGCTGTGTGCCTTGAGATTCATCTGCTTTTATTGGTTGTGGGTTTTCTTCTTAATTGTGAACTTCATCAAGTTTCACGATCTCCCCTTTTCTATCTAAGAGAAATTCCTTCTCCAAGAATGTGGCGTTTCCTAAAATAAATACCTTTTGCTCTATAGGATTATAGAAGTAATAACCTACAGACTCTCGGGGGTAACCTACAAATCTGCATAAGGTTGATCTGGCATCCAACTTATCTCCCACTAGTCTCTTAACGTGGGCGGGAGGCCCCTATACCTTTAAATAAAAATACGAGGGTGCTTTGTTATATCACATCTCATCTGATGTTTTGGGCACCGACTTAGAAGGTACTATATTAAGTAACTTCGCTGCTGTTTTGAGGGATAGCCCCAAAATAAAAGAGGAAGATTTGTGAAACTCATCATAGATCGTACCGTATCCAATAAGGTACGATTTTTACATTCTGCCACACTATTCAACTGTGGTGTAGCAGGAGGAGTCCACTATGAGAGAATCCCATTCTCTTCTAGATAATTAAGAAATTCGTCACTCGAGTATTCACCCCTTCGATCGGATCAAAGAGTTTTTATACTTAGTTCGAGTTGTTTTTCTACTTCATTCCTATACACTTTGAACGTTTCAAAAGTTTTGGACTTGTGCTTCATGAGAAACACCCGCCTAAATCGTGTATAATCATCAATAAACGTAATAAAGTAATTATAACTGCCTCGGGCACTAACTTTTAGTGGCCCACATATCCATATGAACTAGTTCTAATGGTTTAGTGGCATGTTTCGGTTATCCAACAAACAATAACTTAGCCATTTTTCCCTTCAAACAAGACTCGCAAGTCGGTAACTTCTTAATTTTACTTAGAGAAAGTGATCCAGAGGCAACCAACCTACTTATCCTATTTTTGAAAATGTGTCCAAGTCTAACATACCACAAGTATGATTTGTTATGGTCATCTGATTTTCTTTTGTTCTCTTGTTGAATTTGTAATAATGTATAATAAAATCTACGGTGTAAAGCTCATTTGTTAGTGTACCGGTAGCAATTAAAGAACTATCTTTAGAAAGAAAATACTTTTTATTCTTGTAAGAAAATTCATAATTTTCTTTGTCCAACAGGAGGATGGAAATGATGTTCTTCAATAAAGACGGTACAAAAAGACAATTATTCAATTCCAACTTTTGATTATTACATGCTAAAGTAACTAGGCTTGAGGCTTCGGTGTCAACTCTTGCACCGTTTCCCATCCTGAGAATCACATCCCCTTTGCTTAGCCTTTTTGGCCTCTACATTCCCTGCAACGACTTGCAAATGTGAGAATTATATGCGATGTCAAATACCCATATATCGTTGTTAATTGAAAGATTAACTTCAACAAAGAACATACCATTTTTCGAAGACTCCAAATACGTCTTACAATTCCTCTTCCAATACTCGATTTCTCCACAACAAAAGATTTGTCCTCATTAGTGTTGGCTTTCTTTTTTATTCCACCCGATAGTTTTGGAACTTGTTTTCCTTTAGAAGAAGAACTTTTCTTCTTCTTTTTCCCTCTCTTGCCCTTATCGAGTTCTTCTTCTTTTTTCCCGTCTTGCACTTATGGAGTTCTTCTTCTTTTTTCCCGTCTTGCCCTTATGGACTTTAAAAGTTAAAGCAACCAATACCCTCTTGTCTTTCTTCATAATAGACTCGACTATGACAAATATATTAACTAACTCGTTAACCGTCACGTCGAGTTTACTCATATTGAAATTCATGATGAATTGGTCAAATGAGCTTGGCAATGATTGAAGGATCAAGTCTATGTAAAGATCATTATCCATAACAATATCAAGTTTTCTGAGCTTTTCAATTAAAGAAATCATTTTCAAACCATGCTCGTAAACACTTGATCCTTCAACTATTCGTGCCCTAAATAATTTCTAGGAGGTGTTATAACGTTGATAACGTATTTGCATCAAATATAACTCCTCCAAGTGTAAGCGTATCTCACTAACATGCTTCATGTGCTCGTGAGATTTTTGGAGCTCACTTGACATTGATGCCAACATTAGACATCGGGTTTGAAGATCATCTTCCAGCCAACAATTGACGTTTTCCCACATGTCTTCCGTTGCATAATCGAGGATAGTATCAAGGGAACTTTGAGTCAAAACATAAGTCCTCTTCTCGGTATTAAACACAATTTTTAAATTTCGTAGTCAATTATCATAGTCAGGACCGGTGAGTTTATTAGCTTCTAGATTTACGGAGAATGGATTTTTAGCTATTTGAAATTGTTGATTTCAAAAATCTACAAAAGTGAAGAAGAGAATATAAGCATTTATTCGTAAAATATTTTTAAAACATGATATAGTCTTGTATCATGAGTTACCTCCCACTATTTTCTTCAAATTTTATGTCCTCTCATAAAATTCGGGAAATCATATTTTCTAATGGGTTTTAGGACCCTTAAGAATTATTCATAAACTCACGAGACGTAGCCATTTACAAATAATTCTTTTGATAGGTAACTAGCTTTACCAATTGCATCAACTATGCAACCCCTAAAAATTATTTTGCCTCATCTTTCGTATAGACCCATGAGAAGGCATCTATACTATTCGATGTTAAGTTTGACCCATCAATCATTCTTTACAATTAACTCAATTATGGTCATCCTACGAGACATAGCCAATGCCATAATTGAACTAATTAAAAAAGCACCATATGCTTGAAGTAGTGATCATAACTTTCCAAGTAGGCATGTCCCATGAGACATAGCCAACGTACCCACTTGGTAGTACCTCATGTCACTTATTTATTGGTGGAAGGCATGAAATATTAAATCTCATTTAATTTGTCGATTATAACATAATTAAATTTTTCTTGCAAAAAATAGTTAGACATTCTAAGTAAGGAATTTATTTCGAAAAATTGTCAAGACCTCATCAATGTTTTATTTACTCTTATTTAGGTTATTTATCCTAAGCATGCATCATCATACATCACAAGAATAATAATCATAAATAAGTAAATAAAACAACCTAGCATGCTCCTAAGGTGGATGATTATGAGCCTCGACTAAATAATGCACTTAGAGCCATTAGTGCATTACTTAGTGATTTAAGATGATTAATTAAATGAATAGATCTTATCTATTACATATACATGCATACGTGGCCTTCATGTGTTGAACTTCTTCATTTTCTTTTTCTTGATTACATAATATACTATGCATACATGGCCTTCAAACAAAAGCAAAAGAAGATATCACCATCCTAAAACTACTCTCATTACAAGATGGAAAGGAGGCATGTAAGCCCCATTTAATTACAAACCCAATCAATAAATTAAATCATTAAAACTATTTTAATGAGGCTCATAATTATCTCATATATCCATTTAGCATCAAACATCCATCACATAAATGCCTGAAATTAAATAAACAACAATTAGTTAAACATTCATCACATGAACATATAATTAAAATCAAATTAGTGCATCATATGCCATTGTTTTGCCACTGAAAATTGTTTAATGTAAATCATCAATTAAATGTGGAACTAAACTTGGTTTTAAATTACCTTAAGGTTTCAAAAACCCTCGAACAATTTGGGAATGATTTAAAACACCATGAGAGATCAAATTACATCAAGATTTGGATCAAGACTTTATTAGAACTTCAATTGGTAGGTTCATAATTTGCCTTGGGTCTGACTAGCAGCTCCCGTTCCAAAAATTCTAATAAATTTTTCTTGATTCTAAAAAACACCAAATTTTAACCATAGGTTCCCAATTCAAGGAATATGAAAGCGACATCAATTGGAGCATGAAATGATTTTATTTCCACAAGGTTAGTGCACAGACTAGATGGTTCTCGAGTCTGAATGGCACTGCATGTTCTAAGATTTTTAGAAAATTTCCTTTAATTCCAAAAATCACCAAATTTGAACCACAGGTTTTGAACACATGGTAGATGACTCAAAAAATTCAAAAGAACAAAAACGAAGCCATTTGATGCACGAAAACATGTCAAACCGGAGAGTCATATGTGTTTGGTTTTCCAGAAAACACCTACATGTTCTTAACACTTTTTTCATGCTCTAATTGATGAATTTTTTATCCAAACTATACTAGATCTAATCTAATATAGGTATATTGATCTCATATGGGTTTTAAAACAATTAATTTCAGAATTAACATTAATTCCACACCTAATCACAAGATCAACATCAACAACTCCAATCATGCATTCATATTGTATCTAAACATGCTAGATCATCATATAGCATCAATTATCATATAATTGTGATAGATCCAAGCCACATACAAGATCTAGTGACCACCTACTCATTAGATTAAGTCAAGATCACTAGATTTAACACCAATTCATCACATGAATCAATGTCTAAATGAATCTAAAATCTAGCTCATATGATTTGGCTCGAATACCACTTGAAGGTGAAGATTAAGCTAAAACAAAAATTAAACGCAATGGAAATACACATTCATCACAATGAATTAATGCCTAAATTTTCATAGGATCCTCGTATGAGTATAAAATTTAATTAGAGAAGAGATAACCAACCCTAATTCAAATAGAAACAAGCTTAGCCGAATGCTTCAAGCAAGCCGAATGTGTTTTCCTCTTTTGATCAACTACTTAATCCACTCCAATAGCTAGATCTTCACCAACTCTTTGATAAATCTAATCCAATTCTTCAATTAGATCTCCAAGTCTCCCAATGTAATACCCATAAAATTTCCTTCAACTCCAAATGTATATATATATATATAAAATAATATTTTATTTTCCTTTAAAAATCTTTTCCTATTAAATATTCATATTTAAAAAAACATATTTTCTTATCATTTTAAAATGTTATATTCGTCTACAAAATTTATTACATAAAATTCTTTATTTCTCCTTAAATTCTAAAATTTTTTAATATTTTTACACCTTAAATTTCTTTACAAATCTTTCAAGAAAATTTAAAATTTTTAGAGGCCAAAATTTGGCCAACATGCTCATACACATGGCACAAACTTAATTTTAACACATAATAGAAAAATGGCATTTTCCTATTTATCCATTTGTACCATACTTTGGAAAACTATCATTGGACCACATTTCCCTACTAAACCCTATGTTTTGAGACTATACAACTCAACATATTAGTTGGCAAACATCTTACCATTCATATCACATCTTATACACTTGGGAAAAATCCAACTTGGCTATCCAAAATCTTACTTGATCTTATGCCACTTTATTCAAATCTCTAGGTTTCCAATTCATCATCCTCCATGGCACTTTATCTACCATTCATATCACACCTTTTACAAGTGGAGGATATCCTACTTGACCACTTCAAACCTGTATGGACATCTCACCTCCCCTATAGTTAAATTAGGCCCCTAAGATTAATTTTCTTTGCAAATAAACCCCTTGAACTACAACTATAAATAGCCAAACACCCTACACATTTTTCTCATCACACACAAACACACACATACAACACATACACAACATTTCATACTCTACTTTTTAAACCAGATACTAGTCAAGAAATCTTTCTAAATCTCTTTATAAATCCAACTTTAGAGTCAAATGAGGAAGGAAGAAGGAGAAATATTGAAGAATTTAGAGAAAATCTTTAAAGAAGATATTAGGTAAAATTTATGATTCCTCTCTACCGATTTTTGGTTCTATTGATTTATTCATCCTACGTGATTCTTGTTCCTTGAAATCATGGTTCTATTTTTGTTCATTTACATAAACCCTAGTTAGTCTAAATACCTTAGAAATCAGATTTTATTTCAAAATTTTCAAATATTTACATATTTCAAAGAAAAGATTTTTCTCAGCTTAAAATATTTTTATGTTTTGTAAAAATCTCAAATTTTCATATTTTGGAAAAACATCATTCATTTCAAAAGCAAAAATTTTCAAATTTTGCCTTTCATCCCTTTTTAAACTTCTATGTCCTCTCATTGACAATTCTAGGTAAATATTGATGAATTCATCCCGCGATTATTGCTTATTGATTGATCGTATACTTTTGATATGAAACTTGAACAATATTGATTATTGGGCCCCAAAGATCTTCAGAAAGGAAAGTTGGGCAGCATCGGGCCGTCAATGGTCCCCTACCTAATTTCTCCCATTGATGGTCAGTCTCGCAGTTGCCTGGAGGTTAGGTAAACCAAGAGTCTGATACTGTGACACGCGGTCGACCATATCAGCATTGTTATGCCCCTCGGATGGCCATCCGAGGAGGAATTGTGGAGGAATAAGGATTGTTATTTTATCGAAGCTATAAGGATGACAGATCCACCAAATAAGTAGTTCAGCCATGATTCCCTATTACATAACTTTATTTCCTCTATCTTTTCTCTAAATCATAAATTTTACTAAGTTCTGTGAGCTTACGTTTTCAAAATTATAATTTTGTAGGATAAGACAAAAGGAAAAAGTATCGTAGCTAAACAAATTTTGCTTTCTTCCTTTTAAAGCTAGTATAGTTTACTTGCTTTTGTTGTAACATCTGAAAATTTGTATGGTGAAAATTGTATTGTTAAATATTATGTTAAGTAGAGCTTGTTATTTTTCTCGTGCAATGATATCATTTTAGTAGCAATCCGTTCTAGGGGGTGGAGACTCTAGTTTGGGGTGCTACAGAGTGGTATCAGAGCCTAGGTTTTAAGGTAGAAACTAATATTACTTTTACTTAGCAATCTAACTTAGCTCGTGATGATTGGTTGAGAATAGGCTAAAATGAATAAAGGAAAAGATAAAGCGAAAGTTTGGAAAATAGCCTCTAGTTGTTCTAGTCAGGGTAGCGTTACTAGCCCACTCCAAAAGTATCCGGAACAAGATTATGAAGTTGAGATTGAAGCTAAGAATCGAGAGCTCTTGGTAAAGGA
>JACFYI010003820.1:5383-27655 GCA_014898755.1 Handroanthus guayacan | reverse complement strand
GTATCACTAAACATATATCGTTAATATCTAACCTTACTATGTTATGAACAACTTTTGTGCTCATAACCTTCTATGTAATAGAATGATATGTTTTGAATAACTATGGCTTCAGAGCAATATGGCCCCAAAAAGGAATTAGTCCAAGAATAGTCAATCGCGAAAATGAGAACGTGCGCGGCGAGAAGATCATGGTAGATCCAACAATCTAACCAATGGAAACAGTGAGATACCACAAGATGTGCCACCAAACCAACTCCACCAAATATGCCAGCTGCTGAACATATGATTAATATGTGGCAACAGTTCATGGAATTCTGTCAACATCGGCCAAATGCTGAAAATCGAAAGGATGAGATTCATGGAATGGAAGACAAGACTTTAACTAGATTTCTCTGCTTTAATCCACCCAGATTTAAAAGGGAACCAGATGATCGCAAAGCAGAATCTTGGATTCAGGAAATTGAAAAGATATTCCGAGTCCTTAACTACTCGGAACATCAACAAGTAAAATACTCTACATTTCTGCTAGAAGATGCTGCTGGATATTGGTGGAGAATAATTGAGCGGGAATGGAATGAGGAAGGGATAAATTGGACATGGGAAGCTTTCAAAACAAAATTTCTACGAAAGTTCATTCCGCAAGTGGTTCGAGATACAAGGGAAAGGGAATTTATGAATTTAATTCAAGGACCTATGACTGTAGTAGATTATGAAGCGGAATATAATAAGCTCATTTAGTATGCTCCTCATGTTCTCGCTGATGAGTGAAGAAGAATAAGAAAATTTGTGGAAGGACTAAAGCCAGAACTCCGTCGAGCTCTAGCCTCCTGTGATCTTCCAAACTATAGTCGAGCCGTAGAGAAAGCAATGAAAATTGAAGACGAATCTTGGGAACTTCAAAAACTAGATGATAAATGGAGAAAAGGAAAAGGACAAATGAATTTTAGAAAATCCTTTCAAGAGGAAAAGATAACGAATGTTCCCGAAAACTCTAGCTCTCCAAATTTGAATAAGGGCAAAGCTCCAAATATTGTACCAACCACTACAAGAAAAAGATGATATTATTGTGGATGACTTTCGCATACAGCAGAGCAGTGTTGGAAGAAACAAGAAAAATGTTTAATTTGTGGGGATTCCCAGCACACAATCAGAAATTGTCCCAAAAATCGTAATGCAAATCCTGAAACACCAAAGCAGCAACAATCCAATCAAGGTAAATGACCTCCTGCAAAAGCTAGAGCCTACGCCCTAACTAGTATGGACAATCCGGAAGCTACTGATGCTGTTGAAGGTAAGGCTTTAGTTCATAACTTTGTCTGCAAAGTCTTGTTTGATCCTGGCGCTACTCATTCATTTATATCCACTACTTGTGCTTCTAAGATTGGATTAAAGTCTGAAACTTTAGATACCCCTTATGAAGTGTGTTAACCAATAGGGACATGTGGCGCTACTTGCGTTAAATATAGAAATTGCCTTGTGACCATAGAAAATAAGGAGTATCTTGCTGATCTTATGGACTTGCCAATCCAAAAATATGAACCAGAAAATAAAGAAAAGAAAAATTTAAGATCAGCTATTATTTCATGAACCAGAGCTAAGAAAGTATTGAAAAAAGGAGGACAAGGATTCTTGGCTTATTTGATAAATAAGCCCCAAGATAAGTTAAAATTAGAAGACGTGAAGGTGGTTAATGAATTTCCCGAAGTGTTCCCCGAAGAATTAAACTCACTTCCTCCAGATCGAGAAATAGAATTTGGGATTGAAACCTATCCAGAAGCCAAGCCCTTCTCAAAAACTTCTTATAAAATGGCTCCAGCAGAACTGAAAGAATTGAAGGAACAATTACAAGAATTTATACGGCCCAGCACTTCACCTTAGGGTGCACCAGTATTATATGTTAAGAAGAAAGATGGAATATTGAGAATGTGCATTGATTATCGAGAAGTGAATAAGATGACCGTTAAGAATAAATATCCCTTACCGTATATTGAAGAGTTGTTTGATCATCTACAAGGATGAACGGTATATTCTAAGTTGGATTTGCGACAGAGATATTATCAGTTGAAAATACGGGAAGCAGATATTCCTAAAACCGCATTCAATTCTCGTTACGGGTATTTTGAATTTGTTGTAATGCCCTTTGGATTAACAAATTCACTTGTAGCGTTTATGGACCTAATACATCGAATATTTCGGCCCTAGTTGGATTGTTTTGTGGTGATTTTTATCGATGATATTCTAGTATATTCTAAAACAGAAGAAGAATATGAAAAACACCTGAGAATAGTACTACAAACTCTCAAAAATCACCAATTATATGCCTAATTCAGTAAGTGTGAATTTTGGTTCGAAAAGGTCACTCTTTTGGGTCATATAGTTTCACAAAATGATCTTGAAGTTGATCCCGGAAAAGTCGAAGCAGTTGCCAATTGGAAAATACCTGAGAATGTTACTGAAGTACACAACTTTCTAGGATTGGCTGGATATTACTAAAAATTTATTCAGAACTTTTCCAAGATAGCAGGACCTCTTACAAAATTAACCCAGAAGGATCAATGTTTTGAATGGGATGAACAATGTGAACAAAGTTTCACAGAACTCAAGAAAAGATTGACTTCTGCACCCGTTCTAACATTACCTGATAATTCGGGAGAATTCTCTGTGTATACAGATACATCCAGAGAAGGGTTAGGGTGTGTGTTAATGCAAAAGGGGCGAGTAATTGCGTATGCCTCAAGAAAACTCAAGTCACATGAGCAAAACTACCCAACTCATGAGCTAGAATTGGCGGCTGTGGTATTTGCCCTAGCAAAATGGCGACATTACTTATATGGGGCTAAAGTAGAAGTCGACACTGACCATAAGAGTCTCAAATACATTTTCAATATGAAAAACTTAAATTTGAGGCAACGAAAGTGGCTGGAATTTCTCGAAGATTATGATTTTACAATCATATACCACCCTGGGAAAGCCAACCCTGTAGCAGATGCTTTAAGCCGAAAAGCAAGGATAGCTAGAATAATCATACACCTGGAATTATATGATGCTATCCAAGAGGTCTAAGAAAATGACGAATGGATTCAAAAGCAAAAATTAGATCTTGTAGGAAATGTTGATTTTCAGATTGATGGAAATGGAATGGTAAGATTTAAAGGACGAATATATGTTCCCAAAGACTTCGGAAAAGGTGTTATCTGAAGCCCATAATACAAAGTATACAATGCATCCGGGAGGAAATAAAATGTCACACATCCGGGAGGAAATAAAATGTATTGTGACTTAAAACAAAAGTTTTGGTGGAAAAGAATGAAACATGATATGTCAAAATACGTGCAGAAATGTCTTACCTGTCAGCTGGTAAAAGCTGAACATCAAAGACCTGCGGGATTATTGCAACCACTTCCAATCCCAAGTTGGAAATGGAATCCAATCACAATGGATTTTGTAGTAGGGCTACCACTGGTTAGAGGAGGTTATGATAGTATTTGGGCTGTAGTAGATCGACTTACCAAGTCAGCTCACTTCCTACCAGTCCAAACAGAGTATAACGTGGAGAAACTAGCAAAAATTTATATCAAGGAAATTGTCAGGTTACATGGAATCCCACATAGCATTGTGTCTGATCGAGATCCAAAGTTTACTTCACGACTTTGGAAAAATTTACAGGAACATTTGGGGACCAAGTTACAATTTAGCACTGCAGACCATCCCCAAACAGATGGTCAGACTGAAAGAATAATTCAAACATTGGAAGACATGTTACGTACCTGTGTTTTGAATTTTCAAGGAAATTGGGATAAACACTTACCTTTGATAGAATTTGCATACAACAATAGCTATCAAGCTTGCATTCAAATGGCACCTTATGAGACATTTTACAGCAGAAAATACCGATCTCCGCTTCACTGGAATCTAGATGAAACAAAAACTATTGTTGCAAATGAGCAAGGAAGTTTAAAATCAGAACTCATACAGGATGCGATTGAAAAGGTGCATATTATTAAAAAAAATATGAAAGCAACTCAAGATTGTCAAAAAAGTTACGCTAACAAGCGATGAAAAGATCTGGAGTTTGCAGTAGGGGATCAAGTGTTCCTGAAAATCACACCACAAAAAGGAATCAAAAGAATGGGGAAACGTGAAAAATTCACTCCCCGATTTGCAGGACTATTTGAAATCTTGGAGTGAGTGGGCCCTGTTGCATATAAATTGGACCGACCGTCTAACCTTACTGGAATACATAACGTATTTCATGTCTCCCAATTATGAAAATATCACCCTGATCCATCTCATGTTGTCAATTACTATGACTTGCCTATTCAAAATGATCTTTCCTACATCGAGCAACCAGTACAAATTCTTGATTATCAGGTTCCGGAACTCAGAAATAAGAAAATTCCTCAAGTTAAAGTCCTTTGGAGAAATCAGAAGGTTGAGGAAGGCACATGGGAACATGAAGATGAAATGCGCAAGAAATACCCTTATCTTTTTACCTAACAGGTTAGAGCTATAGATATATGTACATCATAGGACTTACGAAGTTAGCTTAGTCCATTTATGTTAAGATAGAATCTAGGGACCAGATTCTTTTAAAGAGGGGAGAGTGTAATACCCGAAAAATTTCCTTCATCTCCAAACATATATAAATATAACAAAATAATATTTTATTTTCCTTTAAAAATATTTTCCTATTAAATATTCATATTTAAAAAAAAATATTTTCTTATCATTTTAAAATGTTATACTCGTCTACAAAATTTATTACATAAAATTCTTTATTTCTCCTTAAATTCTAAAATTTTCTAATATTTTTACACTTTAAATTTCTTTACAAATCTTTCAAGAAAATTTAAAATTTTTAGAGGCCAAAATTTGGCCAACACACTCATACACATGGCACAAAATTAATTTTAACACACAATAGAAAATTGGCATTTTTCTACTTATCCATTTGTACCATATTTTGGAAAACTATCATTGGACTACATTTCCCTACCCTATGTTTTGAGACTATACAACTCAATATATTAGTTGGCAAACATCTTATCATTCATGTCATATCTTATACACTTGGGAAAAATCCAACTTGGCCATCCAAAATCCTACTTGATCCTATACCACTTTATCCAAATCTCTAGGTTTCCAATTCATCATCCTCCATGGCACTTTATCTACCATTCATATCACACCTTTTACAAATGGAGGATATCCTACTTGGCCACTTGAAACCTGCATGGACATCTCACCTTCCCTATAATTAAATTAGGCCCCTAAGATTAATTCTCTTCACAAATAAACCCTTGAACTACAACTATAAATAGCCAAGCACCCTACACATTTTTCTCGTCACACACAAACACACACATACAACACATATATAACATTCCATACTCTACTTTTTAAACTGGAGACTAGTCAAGAAATCTTTCTAAATCTCTTTATAAATCCAACTTTAGAGTCAAAGGAGGAAGGAAGAAGGAGAGATCTTGAAGAATTTAGAGAAAATCTTTAAAGAAGATATTAGGTAGAATTTATGATTCCTCTCTACCAATTTTTGGTTCTGTTGATTTATTCATCCTACGTGATTCTTGTTCCTTGAAATCATGGTTCTATTTTTGTTCATTTACATAAACCCTAGTTAGTCTAAATACCTTAGAAATTGGATTTTATTTCAAAATTTTCAAATATTTACATATTTCAAAGAAAAGATTTTTCTCAACTTAAAATATTTTTATGTTTTGTAAAAATCTCAAATGTTCATATTTGGAAAAACATCGTTCATTTCAAAAGCAAAAATGTTCAAATTTTACCTTTCATCCCTTTTTAAACTTCTATGTCCTCTCATTGACAATTCTAGGTAAATATTGATGAATTCATCCCACGATTATTGCTTATTGATTGATCATATTCTTTTGATATGAAACTTGAACAATATTGATTATTGGGCCCTGGAGATCTTAGGAAAGGGAAGTTGGGCGGCATCGGGCCGTCAATGGTCCCCTACCTAATTTCTCCCATTGATGGTCGGTCTCGTAGTTGCCTGGAGGTTAGGTAAACCAAGAGTCTGATACTCTGACACGCGGTTGACCGTGTCAACATTGTTATGCCCCTCGGATGGCCATCGGAAGAGGAATTGTGGAGGAATAAGGATTGTAATTTTATCGAAGCTATAAGGGTGACAGATCCACCAAATAACTAGTTCAGCCATGATTCCTTATACA
Organism: Handroanthus guayacan; assembly: GCA_014898755.1. Classification (NCBI taxonomy): domain Eukaryota; kingdom Viridiplantae; phylum Streptophyta; class Magnoliopsida; order Lamiales; family Bignoniaceae; genus Handroanthus; species Handroanthus guayacan. The sequence goes on along the minus strand of JACFYI010003820.1, from coordinate 21,434 downwards.
TAACTTTGTTTCCTCTATCTCTTCTCTAAATCATAAATTTTACTAAGTTTTGTGAACTTACGTTTTCAAAATTATAATTTTGTAGGATAAGACAAAAGGAAAAAGTATATAGCTAAACAAAGTTTGCTTTCGTCTTTTTAAAGTTAGTATAGTTTACTTGCTTTTGTTGTAACATTTGAAAATTTGTATGGTGAAAATTGTATCGTTAAATATTATGTTAAGTAGAGCTTGTTATTTTTCTTGTGCAATGATATCATTTTAGTAGCAATCCGTTCTAGGGGTGGAGACTCTAGTTTGGGGTGCTACACCCAAGGAATCTTCAAGAAATCAAAAATGTTTCCAAGAACTTGATGAAACCGTGAGCTCTAGATCAACCTTTGATATCCAACTTGATGTGGATTTGCATCTCTAGTGATAGATCCACTTTTTCTCTTTGATTTTCACTCAAGATCTATGGTTAGAGACTAGATCTAAGAATGAATCTATGATAGAATGTGAGAGGAGATGAGAGAATTGGAGGGAATTAAAAATTCAAATTTTGATCTCAAGAAGATAGAGATGGCCGAAAATTTGGTGGTTAATGTGAGGTGGTTGTCACATGGTATTTAAAGTGTGATCCTTGCTAACTTGGATGCTTAGTTGGCAAGGTGGTTTTGGCGGGGAAGAATCTAGATTCTTCTCTTCAAAATATCTTAGCCTACATGGCATTCAAGTTGCAATCTATGTGGTATTTTTAATTATTAATTAATTAAATTGCTACATGGATTCTAATTAGCTTTAAATACCTATTTTATTTTCCCTCCAATCTTAAATTATCTTCTTGAATCAATTAATTCAACTATGGAAATTAATTAAATCAAATTAACCATCAATTCAATTAGAATAATTTGACTCTTCAAATTAATCCATTCAAGAAGACCAATTTTGACTTTGGTCAAAATTTTGACTTTTAGTCAAAATCTCTCTTTATTTGCCTAAGTCTAATTTACATGTTTTTCTCTTATCCAATTAAAGAATCTCAACTTAAATTCATACCGTGACTAAATTGAGGAAGGCATGTGACCCATTGGGCTCATCAATTAATTAGACATGGGCTCGTAACTCTTTACGATTTATAATTAAATAAACCATTTAACTAATTACCTATAGAATTAATCTCTATTAATTCTATAGTACCTAATCTCCATAGTCGATGTGTAACCACAAGCCTATAGAGCCCAATTTATTGATAAATTAATTGTGGTGCGAACCTCATCTACTTACACATGCCGTGCAAATACGGTTCCTTCATTTTTCATCTCTCGATTGTGGCCCAAGTGAAGATATTTTCGGCGTCTCTAATAGCTCAATAACTATATATATATTCTTAATGATTGATTGGTTAGTGTCCTCGACTTTGGAAACTCCTTTCCAAATCGACAAACCACCTTACGCAAGAATTTTCTTGAATCGAATCATCATAGAAAACATAGAAGATATACTCGTTCATCAAGACGAGAAAACAGATCCTTTCTTGGAACTCACAAACCTCTATGCGTAGATAGCTTGCACCAAACATGCACCTCATGTGATCCTCTAATTAGTGATCGAGACGCACATCAAATAACAAGGACCTACCATAGGGTTACCATGGTCCCTCAAGTCTAAGGACTAATTATATGCACTATCATAAGATAAAGAATAATCCATCACCAAATGGCACTACGGCTATCTCATGGAATTTTCTATGTTGGGTCTCTCAGTAAACTTGTTCTTCTAGCAAATACCCACTAGCATGCACCAGTGTCAACTATATCGATTACCCATGAAACGGGATAATGATTCAACTCCTTGAATTGTGCATCGTTAGTGCAAGTCTATCTTAATCCAAGATGCTCTCGTGTCAAGGATTCTATGACTTGGAGAGTTTGAGATCAAGACATCTAGAGACTAGTTTCATGATCACCATCATATGCGTGACCTAGTCTCATAATCTTATATGATCTAGAGAACTTCTTCCATATCAATTGTTGATGAGACAATTTGCGAGGATATAAAGAAGATGACCATTTTATATATTGCAAAAATAAGACTGTTTGCACAAGAATAGTAATTACAAAGCCAAATCTAATTGGCTGCAGGGCACTACTCTAACATGACAGTCCGACACCACCCAGCTATCCCTCCTAAAATTCCCTAGGCCTAAATAATATAATCAAACACATAGGCTTTCAATCACAAATTGTCCGATTCAAATCATTTAAAGTTTTAGACCAATATCGGACATAAACATATTCATCCGTAGGATGGTACATAATACATTTCGATCAATTACAATTGGTATCATTCAATTAATACAAAGTTTCAAACAACTTCGGACACAATCATTCGATTCGATTCGAACCTTGGACATATAAAATCATATTTTAAGCTTAAAATATTTCAAAAGAGAGAGTTATGGACATATCAAGACTAAAAGGGACTCAAAACAGCTTAAAAGTGCTTTTGGACGCTCGGTTAGGTGTGCGAAAGCCTCCAAAATGACTGGGGCCACTGACTTGGGAGCCTCTGTGCCTAATAATGGGGATTGTCGTGCCCAAATAAAAACCTTTTTTCTATATATACATACATATATATATACATAGAAATTTGTTGATAAGAGGAAATGTCATATTTTGATGGTCATGGTTAAAAACAATTCAAGGTTGAAAAAGCCATTTATGTCCATGTTTCCATCACTTTAATAATCTTTTCATCAGAATATTGCCGAAGGTTCATAATATCATCAAGATCATTGGTCATAGAAGAATAAGAGTTACATTAAGATCCAAATGTCCAAGATGATCAAAAATCAAGATCAAACCAAGTTAAGAATTCATAATTTCCATACAATGGTAGCACAGCAAGGTCAACTCCAGTGTCGTTAATCAATCCAAATAAAGGCGCCCATGTATGGTTCAAGAGCTCATTTTTAAGATTATGGAGTCAAAAGGGACAGCAATATCAAGTCCAAATCCAAGCTCATTCAAGGCAAATGGATAACCATAATCCTCACCTTTGTCCTTAATCTGTAAACTTGAAGGTGGTATCCAAAATTACTAAAAGCTTGAAATTACTCCACCCATTAATTCAAAGTCTTGAAAGATTTTTTTAGGCAAGTAAAAGAAAAATGTAGTTAAGAAGAAGAGGATAGGATATAATTGGCAAAGTTGAAGAGTGATGAGCAAGAGTATTCTTGCAAATGGCAAGACCATCTATTTTGTAGGGGAGATTGGGTTGTCTTGCAATTTTTGAAAACCTTAGGGTGGGATGAGGTGTAAAAATTTGGGAGGATCAAATGATTTTTCTCACATATAAAATTGTTTGGCTAACAAATTTGTCAAGTATAAAAAGTGATATTTTCCTTATTTTTGTGGGTTGTGGCCGGCTATGGAGGGATTTTTCCCTTATTTTTCATTTTTTTTATTTTGGTTGGGCTTTTGGAAATTTTTGGGCTTAAAGTTTGGGCTAAAGTGAATTTTCTTGGACCCCAATGATGCTTGTGATAATTTTGTTTGTAAGAAAAATTTTAATAGATGTGATGAAATATGTTAATTGTGAGGAAATTTTAATGGTTAAAAAAAAGTATTTTCGTTTTAGGTTTTCGAAGTTTTAAAATAAAATTAGGAGAATTTTAAGGTTGTTACGCTCTCCCTCGAGTAACTTGGATGATGTCCAAGGGGTTAAGATGAAAGCTACAAAATGCAACACTTTCCCCAAATGAAGTAATACACAGATGTTCTTGGCTAATGTTCAATTTCACATTAATTCTTAAACTTGTCATAATGTAATTTTTTTGAAACACAATTGAAGTCTTAGAGCTTCACGATAAACAATCCCTGTGTAAGTGTTTGAGTGATTGTTCCAAAAAATTAGCACCTTTCTCAAACAAAATTATTTATGAAAAAGAAATTCATTATACAATTTTATCAGCTTACCTGGTTGGAGTAGTGATAATAATTTCACAATTGCTTAATATTTTCATATATCTTAATTATGAAATTATACTACTCTTATCATATTTTAGACAAAAATTATGCCAAAGTGAAATGCAAATCAGTTAACAAAAGCAGGCATAAAAAGACAAAAAGATGGGAAAAAAGAAAAAGGCCACTGACCTCGGTGCAAGTGCCCCCTATGTGAGGCAAGAATGCTCCCAAATCAGAAATGAGAAGAGAAATCAAACATTGCGCGCGAGTGCACCCAAAATGCCCCATAGTTGTGTCCAGGACAGAGAGCAAACAAAAGTTTCAAAATGTTGGGCACAAGTGTACCCAACTCAGGGGTGGACATCCCAAGGACAAAAGATAAAGAAAAAGCATTACTTGATGGGCACGAATGCGCCCATATTGTGCTTAGTGTGCCCAAGTCTGGTACAAAATGTCCTCATCATTATATTAGATAAGAGTGTGCCAAATCATGCCCACAGTCACATCAGACGATATGCTGAAGGCATAAATTTTCTACAATGAGTGCGACTGTGCCTATAAATCTTCGCGGTTGCGTGTTTCAAATTCTGAATTTTATAAGTAGATGGATTCCAAACACTTTCAGGCCATTCAAGACTTTTCTTCAAGCTAACTCTTAATTCCCAACTTTCTATGCATTCAACTTAATAAAAGTAGAAGAATTCTTCTCTCAAAAAATTAGAAGAATTCTTGGAGAGCTCAAGCACTATTAAAAGAAGACTTCACTTTAAGTTATGATTTGAGTACTATAAATAGGATAGTTTGGGGTTTTTTTGGATCATCTTGGATCTTCTCAAGCTTATATGAGGAAGCATCTAAGATAATCATTTTCTTTAGTTTTTAAGCTATTTTTCATTTATTTCTTTTCTTTTCAAGTTTATGTGAACATGAACTAAATTTTGTTTTTCCTAGAATTATGCGTGAACCTTTTTACCTAGATTAATCTTTTTTACCTTGCAATGGCTTCTCTAGTTTCATAACTTCTACCAATGACCTGGTTCGGAAATATGTCTTCTAAAGAACTAATCTGAAATTTTGAATAGCTTCAAAGTTATTGACATGAAGTTTGAGAGGCAATTCTATCATAGTATTTTAGACTTTGTTGATATGGTCAAAGGAAAAATATTTAAGACAATGAATTTCACGATCATGATCTAGTGTAGAAAATGTTTTTCTTACATAAAACTCTTCTTGATACATCTCTTCTTGCCAAGAGTTTCTCTAGCATAGAGTTCGTGTGGTGTTCGACATAGTATAGATTATGACGAGTCTTATACACACATTCATATTTCTTCTTAGAGGAGGTGTATTTACTATGAAACAGTTTCCTTTGTTTTCTAACTTATCACTATCAGAGTTATCCTAAGTGAAAGGCATATCCTTAATGGAAGGCATTGCTCTTTGTTTGATTTTTTTATTTTTCTTCTTTAATTTGGAACAATCCGATGTGATATGTTCGATTTCGTGACATCAAGTAGTCTCATATCTCTAAGCTTCCTGGCTGAAACATGACTAGTTTCATCGGCTCATTCTGTTTCTTTTTTTTTTTTTTTGCAATGTAGCTGGTTGTTTCATTCTTTTAGAGAGCATGTCGACTTTCTCAAAGATTTGATCATCATCAAGTCATCTTGGATTTCTGTGTTGGAACCAATGTTGGAATTAAAAAAAATACTTTTTTCTGGCCTCAATTTCTAAACTTTCTTCCTTTTTAAGCAAGGTTATCTCATGTGATGTGCGAGAACCTATGAGCTCACTTATAATCATGGTACTCAGGCCTCAGGTTTTTGGATTATTGTGGCTTTTGGTGTCCGCTCTCTTGGAAGGGACCTGAGTATTTCTTACTAGCTCATCTTCACTAGTTCTCCTTCTGAGAGAATGCATGGGATGTACAAATAGTCATGAAACGAGTGTATATTTGATTTATTGTTTCATCTGACTTCATCTAGAACATCTTATATTGATGAACAAGTAAGGCAATTCTTTCTTCTCTTACTCACTTGATGTATTCGTAGGTGACTTGTAGCATATCCCCAACTTCCTTAGCGATATCATAGGTACTAACTAGATTGTATTCATTTATGGTAACAGTACAGATAGAATATTTAAGGCTTTTCATTTAATGAAAAAGCCTTCTTGTCTTCAGGTATTAATTTGTGGCATCCTTTAGGGACTTGAAATTCCATCGATATCCCGGTTGTGGTGTTAATTTGTTGATATAAGGGACCAATTATGATGTTATCCCACAGTTTATAATCAATTCATAGATATTACATGCCCTTAAATAAGCTTCTTCCACAAACTATAGTTGGTTCAAATGAACAATTGAGGATGGCTGTGAGAAGCTTCTTCTATAATAGGATTAACAATAACATTACTTTCCATGAGGGTCTTTTACTTCAGCTGTTAAACAACAAAAATAAAAACATGGCTCTAATACCACTTGTAAATCCAAATTAGCTTAAGAGGGGTCGAATTGGGATTTTTGAAGAATTTGGCCCAACAAAATTTAGAGATTTACTTATAAAAATTGTCTCTATTTTAGTACCAGTTCACAAGAATAATCTGACTGGAACTTTTAAAACCAGCTTGTTTTTTAATCAGAACTAATTAATCAAAAAAATAAATGTATAAAGTAAAGATTAGACACAATGATATGTAGTGATCTAGCTTTCTAACCCACTATCTTAGCTTGTGATTAAGTCTTTTAAACCTAGCTATCAAATATTATTAAAATTGGAATCTGACATAGTACAGTACAAAGTAATTTGACTAGAAAATAAAGAGAGTAGGAGTCTAAGAAATGTCCTGAAAGGAATGTTTAACCAACTCTCAAATGAGAATAATAAGAAAGTGATGCGGGGCTTGGCGAGCAGTTATTCAACACCAAGCTAGCCTTTAGAATCAATATGGAACTAGCCACTTCCAACAAAGCTCAAATTAGAATAGCTTAATCAGCAACTATGGACTCAGCACACGCCATAAGTCATTTCGTGCTTCAAGCCCTCAGGTATATCTTCAATCTCTAGAACCTAACCGTAACATTTAATTCCAATGCAGATGTGCTGCTTTTCTTTTCTCCACAAACAATACCTCGAGAAAAATATAGTAAAATAAATAAATATAACAATAGCCTCTCAGAAGAGAATAATAGATTATACCGCAACAATCGAGTATAACAACTTGTTAATTTTGAATTGTGGAGTCACTAGTATTTATAAGCACTAATTTCAACATTTAAAATCATGAAAATACAGCTGCATGTTGATGCAGATATGAAAAAGATCCTCATCTAATTTGCATATCTAGAAGCTCTCATATAATATAGAACTCTTTTAGAATCCAAGAGTCAAGGGAGAGTTAGCTTAAGGAGATCCGAATTAGATTTGTACAACTCTCTATCAGATAAAGTTTTCAATTTAAAAGACTACTTGGAGATATTTAAAATATATTTATAGAAGATGGATAAGATTTAAGACAACAAGATGACTTATGTTTATGCAAAGGGCTGAAATCTTCAAAACATAGTATAAAGGCTAACATATAACATTTGCATCGTAGGACACCACTTAAAGCTATTTAGCTAAAAGTCACACAATAAGTGAAACACACAACTCCTTGGATGAAAATACTTAGGATGACAAAATAAATATGAATTGGTGTCTTTATCAACTCATCTACTATTTGCTTCAAATTTCGCATTCACCTTTCGATGAATTTTGGTAAATAAATATTTGAAAATTTATCGCACTTTAATAAGTGGAACACATATTTATTAAGTGAAAATTAGCTGATATAAATGGGTTTCACAATCCAAAATTCTCACGGTCCCCCTATATATGCAAAATGTTGTTTGAAATTTATAGTGGATGAGCAGTTGTTAAAAATAGTAAAGGATGATTACAATTAAGTTGAAATATGAAAATTGATAAATGGCATAGATAAATTAGACATTCTTTTTATATAGTGTAGACAAATTATCAATGAAATATAATTTCACTATAAAGCTAGTTATTGATTTTTGACAAAAATAGAATCACTGACAAAATTATTGATGAATTGTCGATGCGAAGCAATTCTACTATAAAATTAACATTGATTTTTCACAAACTCAGATTGTTTTCGAAGAATCAATCTACTAATCCGTCCGAGAGAAAAAAAGTTTTGATTCTAGTATTGTAATTCATCGCAGATCAATTAGTAGTGACCCATTTTTTCCATTGCTGATTTTCCAATTTGGAAGTCCTATATTAATGGATATATTATAACTAACGAATAGTTCTAACTAATGAAAAAATATAAATAATATTTTACTATTGCTTCTACCTTCAAACCCAACTCGACCCAGTTCATGAACTTGCCTATTCGGTTTAGATACCATGTGAGAAACAATTTTACCGTTTTTTTGTTGACAAGGCACCGTATTTATTTGTGTGATTTTAGATGGAAGTATACGGTGTATACTTGTGCAATTGAATAAGTAAAATATAAAATATAGTATAGAAAATGAAGAGGTCAGTGAAATCAAATATATATAAATTATGGAGAAAATAATAATAGAAAACACAAAACTACACATAAGTAAGAGGAAAAGTGCAGCCAACTTGAGTACTAATGTAATAAAAGAAAAGTCAGGATTGAGGAATGTATACCACACACTGTGCTTATGGCTTTATTTGCCCCAGGTTGTGCTCGACGATCTACAACGAACAGCCTCATAAGATAAAAAATTCCTCAGATAACCAAATGTGGGACCTCAATTGGATATGTTCCACGAATCTACTAATTGACATGAAACTCTTAACCAAATGCAAAGTACAACGAGTGTTTGTGGTAATTACGTGAATTATGTGGTGGTTCTCTTTAACAAGGATCCTGGTAGACCAATTTATAATCATGCAACATGACTTTTTATGATGAGACATCTTCTTTAACAAGAGTTATAACTCTTCTTTTAACGCCCATAATTAAAATGACATGATTACAAGACACGATCCTTTAGTTAAGAATCGCAACTCTATTAAATGATATTCTTGTCTTAGTTTGGAACTAGTTAATTAAATTTCATATATGTAGTCATTTTTTTGGACGTTATGTCGCAATGTCACTCGGGTTAATTACATTTATATCCTCTCTGAAATAGTAAATTTATCAATTCTTCTCCTCTTAAATTTTAAGATTACCAATACCTCTCCTCATTTACAAAACCCAAACAGAAGTAGTGAATTGACCATTTTACCCTCAATTTAATTTTTTAAAAATACATCATTGTAATACTTATATTTAGGACAGTGTGTGTTTGTAATATTTCTATAATTGAAAGAATGTCTTCATAAAAAGTGAGGTGCATGCTATATTTTAAAAGATACAACGGGTGATAAGTATTATAATAGGAATTCTATGGGAGACAATTGTCATATGATAATAATTATTCCTTTACAATGCTTGTCATATGAAAAAGTTTACTTAAGTTGCTTATTATGAAATATTTCATTAAATGAAAATAATATTATATTACCAGAAAAATATCCAAAATATAATAATTAACGGGCAAATCTCAAGTTTGTATAATATGTAACTTGTTTGTATAATCAAATTTATTCACATAGTACTTAAGTAAATATTTCATATAAAATTATATTAGTGGTCATTAATCTTTCCAATGTACAAAAGAGGCCCAAAAATCTTGCATTGAAAGCAACAATATTTTTAGCTCGAATGGCTATGCAATAATTATAATGTTTAATTTTATTTTCACCCCTCTAACAATAAGTAGATTACAATTACACCCCTTCAAGCTACAAAATCTTGCAAATAGCTTAGAGGCAAATTATGAAGTTTGCTTAAATTTTTTGCTGACTTCAGCTTTTTCATTCAAAATCCTAACGGAAGGGGCAATTTAGTAAGCATTAATTTTCAGAAGGCAAGCATTTGTAATTTTTGAAATAAGAGAGGAGGAGTTGATAATTCCACTATTTTGTAGGAGGCATAGATATAATTCTCCTTTCATGTGTTATTTGAACAGTCTATCAATTTCCTTATTTATTTCTTCATCAATTTAATTTTTTTTCACACTTAATTTTGGCATATAAATAATTTTTGAGCATTTCCACAACAAATTAAATTTTATCAATCTTTGTTGTGTAAAGCATCAAAATTTCTTGATGAAAAATGCCAAAATTCTTATACAGTATCATCGAGACAATGATGACACCAACATATCTAGAACGTTTCATATATACATTTGGTGCAACCTTTGAACATTCTACGGTTACTAAAGCTGAGAAGGATAAGGACGAATTGTTGGATTTGGAAGACGTACAGAACAAATATTCCAAGACAGAACAAATTAATATTCTAAGACAGAACAAATATTCTAAGGATACGCACGGAATTTAATTCGACATCTGCATTCTTTGTGTAATGCCGGGTCATACCCATTCTCTCTCAGAGCACACGATCCCGATCATTGACCCAATCTTCATAGTGCTGCCTATTGAGCAAAAGAATGGTACTAAATTGTAGTTAATTATATGTACCTATTAAGTAACAATTATCATTATTAAACACAAACAGTAATATATTCATGTATAATAAAACATAGATGTTTTTCATCTTGATGATACAATATTAAGCTATTACAATACATGTATCATTAATTATTATCTTTTTGCTTGGGGCAATGATGAAATTAGTGAGGTTCTAATCAAGATGCGTTTATTACTGATTAAAAAGAATTTCAAACTCTCTCTTAAGCCTGGGTTCAATTCTAGCCTTTGAAAATTTTTTAAAGGACTTTTTCTAATCTAAGTAAAATCCCGAAGAAAAAAAAAACACTAATTATTAGTTGTAACAATTTAAAATACTAGCTTTTCTATTCAGTTGTGACAATTTGTAATATTTGTTGTCACTAAACTTTCTGAAACTTTAATTAATGCAACAAAATTAAATATTTCCTGAAGACACTACAAGAAAATTTAGTTTCAGCAACCATTACTACTGGCTGCTAAAATGGAAATAATGGTCACTAAAACATATAGCGACCCAAATAAGGTTGGTTGCTAGCCATTGCTGTTGATTGGCTACTAAAGGTACTCAGCGACCAATAACTAGCTTGGACGTTAAAACTTAAATTTTTAGCAACAATCTCATGATGGTTGCTAAAAATATAATCATGAACGACAAATTTTCACTTGCTAATGCAAATTTTCATGGTTGCTATAACACTGCAATGGTCGCTGCAGTTCCGCATATAGCAACCATATCATTTTGGTAGGTAAAAGGTATATCTTTAGCAATCATGCCATTGGTATCAATAGGTTTCACATGGTTGCAATAACTACTTTATGTAACATGTTTTAGTGACCAAATTGGAATACCAAAATATCGTTGCTAAAGATTAATCTTTTAGCAACCAAATAATTGGTTGCAATAATTTTTACATTGTTGCTGTGGCCAGTACAACTTTCATGATTTAGTGACCAAAAAAATAACTATTGGTTGCTAATTTGTATGTATTAGAAACCAAAATAATATTTGCAGAAAGCACTTCAATTGGTTGCTCATACAAACATGTTAGCAACAATTTAGATTTTCATAAATAATTTAATTTGCTTGCTAAAGTATACATAATAGTGACTAAAATAGTGATTTCAAAATAATTTGAATATCTAATACACATGCAAAAAACTGTAGGATCTCATAAATTTAAAAATTCAAATTCATACAATGATATTAAATAAAAATACACAATTTGTTTCTACCCAATTCAAAGTAACTAAAGTCCATAAAAATTTAGTCTCTTTTCTAAACCCATGATTCATACTAGGTTTTCAACAAATTTGAAAAAGACTCTGAGTATAAATATCATGATTTAACCCTGCTAAAGTGTTATCAACAACAGAAAATGTAGTAATGAGCTCGAGATTCCTAACTGGATACCAGAATGGCTCTTCTTATTGCTCTATGATTCCCCAAGGTGGAGAAAGGAGATTGAAAAAGATAATAAAGTTAATGAATGTTGACATGCTTCGTTTCTCTACCCCTGTTCCTATTATGAAGATTCAAGGTTAAATTCCAATTTCATCTAGTCACTATTTATAATAGAAGTTGACATACACAAAATCATGCCATAAAATTATTCAAATATGAAAATTTATAAAGCAAACAGGATATAAACCATAATAATCTGTGAAGCTTACCTCAGATATATCACAACTATCTTCGCCAAGGAAATCTTCACCTTTTAACTTCAGCAGCTGCAAATTGACCAAATAAGTTTAGGTTTGTATTGTAAGGTCATTTAAAAATAATTAAGGAAACACAATTGAAAATAACACTACTTGCTTTGAATTCATACCTCTACATTAGTCCAAGTCACTATCCACATATGATCGAGACATTATTTCATCATCACTGCTACAATATTCAGCTAAGATGTTGCCTTCTTCTTCTTCCCCCTCCTCATTTTCCTCGACCTCGTCCTTCTCATCCTCTTCAGCTTCTTTTTTGTTGTTGACACGTTGATGCAATATTTTTTCAGCTATTTCAACTTGTATTGGAGTTTCATCACTTCGAACAATTGGGCCCAATTTATTGCCATTATTCTGAACTTCTATATGAGCACAATTCTCTTATTGATATGCATCAATCATGTCAAGTTCCTCTCCAGTTGGTGCTTGAAGAAGAGATGGGTCAAATAAATGCCGATGCTGTGCAGTTTGAACAACTTTCCAATTCCCACCTAGTTTTGTATCACTAACGTAGAAAACCTATTGCACTTGATTTGCTAACACATAGGGGTCACTTTCGTACCACATTTTGCTTATGTTTATGCCAGTAAAATCATTGTCTATTTTTACAGGTTTATGTCGATCCAGATCAAACCATTTACAACAAAACAATACACAACGAAAGCCATAAACATAACTCAACTCAATTACATCTTCAAGGACTCCATAAAACTTGATCATTTTTCCCTTATGCTCCGATTCTGTACAAACTCCACTATTTTGTGTTACTCGTCGACTATCTCTTTTTCTATTAAGATACTTTACTCCTTCTACTATACACCCATTACATTTGCTAATATGATGATCAGGACCCAAAGCAAATGCAAGAATTTCATCAGTAACTTCATCAGAATTCATACGTTGTAACTCTTTAATCTATTTTTTAACATATAATATGAGTCAGCATGTATGTACAAGAAAATAATTATTTGATCAGTCAACTAGAATTGAAAAATTAATGCTATTTTAAATTCTTACTCGATTTTCAAACCATGACGAAAATTCCTTTCTTTGTCTTGCCTCCTAAGTGTTAGGATTTTCCTGCTTGAGTATTGGTTCATGCTCTCTGTACAATAGTAGAATTATAAATTGTTAAATGAGAAAAAATATTTCTAATCATTATAAAGTGAAAGAAATATAATTACTAACCTCAAATATGGTTCTATCTCCACATAATTATTCAAGACAAACCAGTATAATATATTGTATTGGTCTGGTGTCATCTCAACATAATTCGTTTCTCCAAACAAGCGAACGTTACTTTTAAAAACAGAAAGAGTTGCATTTTGATTTTCTTCATCACCGTAATTTCTTTGATTTCTATTGTATTTAGTCTCAATCCCATGAAGATACATAGAGCAAAAAGTCAAACACTCCTTCACAATAAAGGCCTCTGCTATTGAGCCTTCGGGGCGAGCTCTGTTCCTTACCATTCCTTTTAGAGTACCAAGGTACCTAGACTTGCAATAAAATAAAGCATACAAGGAAAAATAAAATATTAGAAGATTGAAAATTTTTTGCTTCTGATACAAAAAAGGAATATAAGAACAAGATATAAATTATTAACTCTCAATAGGATATATCCATCTATAATGAACAGGTCCACCAAGCTTGGCTTCCTTTGCTAAATGCATGGCAAGATGGATCATAACATCAAAAATAGCAGGTGGAAATATCATCTCTAACTTGCATAATATCACAGGTATCTTTTTATCCAAATCCTCAAGGAATTTTTAAATGTTAAAGAATAAGCTCGACTATGAAGTGGACAAGCCCCATGTTATGGAATGTATTTGAAAGTCATTTGCAAAACAATATGCTACATTTCGCTCAAAAGCTCATAGTTACTACAATAAAATGAAAGCTGAAGGAGGTGTTGCTTTAGCGAGAGAACGTGTGTATGATAAACTTGTTAATCGTCTCGATGATTGGCGTTGGCTATGTGATTATTGGGAGACAGAAAAATTCAAGGTATATGTATCCTTTAAATGAATTAAATTTGGGTATATATGTATCTTTTTCATACTTGAATTATGCATTATTACTAATGCTGTGATTGAATAATATTTGCAGGATATTTCAAAAACTCAATCAGAAAATAGGGCAAAGTTGAAGCATATGCATAAATTGGGGACTAAATCTCGTGCTGCGCATCAATTTTAAAAAGTTAGTTTCTTTTCTTTTTTTTTAATCGATAATATTTAATAATAATTAACGTCTCTAATGTTTAATTATTATAAAATAGAATGTTGATGACATTGATATGTATGAGGTTAAATTTCACAACTCGAAAAATGGTTGGGCTGATGAAGAAGTCAAAGCTAATAGCGTAAGTGAAATTGAATATTCTATCTTATTTAAAGTAATTTCAATGGATGGGATAAATGCTATTAAAATTTTATTTATAAATTGATTAAATATAATTGATGTAATCTTTATCAGGATCAAATGAAACAACTGAGAAATGAGCAACAAGAATTACCAGATGATGCGACTCGTATGACTACAGAACAAATATGTGTTGCTGTTCTCGGAGAAAATTCTGCATATGCAAAATCAAAAGGTTTGAAACCAAAAAAATCACGTGGTAATATTGCATCAAGTTCGAAAGTACATGGTAGTCGACATCAGCTAGATGAGGAGTTGGCATCTATAAAAGCTGAGTTGGCAAGTACAAAAGCTGAGCTGGCTGCTCAACAGGTTACAGTTTCAACCATGGTAAAATGTCTGGAGAAGATGACGGGGCAAAGCATGTCCGAAATTCTTGAGTTAGACTTTTAGTACTATTAGTAGTAGAGTACTATCTATCCAAGTCAAATTCTAAGTCTCAATGGCATTTTAAGATTAAGAGCATGTTAAGTTTTGCAATAATAATGATCACTTGACACTCAGTTATTTATGGATATTTTGTCATTCTTTGGTTTGCAGTGAGCTTTTACAAAACTTGGACTTTTCAATTTTTTTTTATGAATTTGCTTTAGAATATATGGTCTAGTTTTCTTAATCTCTTTCATATTTATAGTGAGGCTATGAGAAACTATTAGTCATAGAGATAACAATTAGTGGTGATTATTCTGTTTCTGGCAGTAATTATGGATAATGCTCTGAATTTCCTTGGTTTAGCAAACCATGTCCTGCAGAATTACAGCTCAATTTTTGTGACCCCTTGTGCTTCTCAATGCATGAATGGGATCTTGGAAGTGTTTTGTAAAGTGGATTGGATTAGTCAATATATTTCACAAGTGCAAATCATTACAAAGTGTATATACAGGAATTCATCTCAATTTTTGTGACCCCTTGTGCTTCTCAATGCATGAATGGGATCTTGGAAGAGTTTTGTAAGGTAGATTGGATTAGTCGATATATTTCACAAGTGCAAACCATTACAAAGTGTATATACAGGAATTCATCGATGCTTGATATGATGAAAAAGTTTACAGGAGGTCAAGAAATCATTAGGAGTGGTATTACCATGTTTGTTTCTTTACAATTTATGCTGAAGCAGAAATCAAGATTGAAACATATGTTTAATCATGATTGACTCTTTATTATTATTATTATTATTATTATTATTATTATTATTATTATTATTATTATTATTATTATTATTATTATTTGTTGCTATAAGTATTTTCATAGTGACCATTTAAGCTCATTGCTATATGTATATGCTTAGGTGCTATAAGTATATTTTGTGTGACTATTTAAGCTTGTTGCTATAGCTGTATGCCTAGCAACCAAATTCATTGGCTGCTGATGCCAACTTAAAATATTTAT
>JACFYI010003819.1:574136-595193 GCA_014898755.1 Handroanthus guayacan | reverse complement strand
AGGATAGATTTCTTAGGGGTTTGTGAATTTTTACTCCACAAAAGTATGTTGTTTTTTAGTATTTTCTTTCTAAAGAAGCATCATTTGGCCGACGCATACAAGCTTAAAGGTGAGCCTTTTTTGCTTCAATTGTGCACTATCTTTCATAACAAACCAACATGTACTATAAAGTCGAAAGAGCACGTGAGGTCATTCAAATTTTGTCGAGTCATGATTACAGTGTAGAGGAGTGGTTAGTAATCATTGGCGAAGCATGAGATCCAAATTATCCAGTTCTAAGAGAATCTTTTTGGAGTGACTTGGTTCAATTTGGATA
This sequence comes from Handroanthus guayacan, assembly GCA_014898755.1. Classification (NCBI taxonomy): domain Eukaryota; kingdom Viridiplantae; phylum Streptophyta; class Magnoliopsida; order Lamiales; family Bignoniaceae; genus Handroanthus; species Handroanthus guayacan. Next base: position 594,877 of record JACFYI010003819.1, on the reverse strand, counting down.
CTAAAAAGTAAATAACTTTCTTATTGAACAAGATAGTAAAAAAGTCAACCAACCGCACAACTTTGGCCGCTTCAAGCCGAATGATCAAGCCGTATGGTCAAGCCGCACATGGCTCTCGAGCACCATTGTCCTCTTGAGTGTTTCGATGAGTCATGCTGAATGTGGCGAACAATCATTCAGTGAGTAACAGAGTAGCTAACAAACTTCTTGTTCTGTTTGTATGTAATGCAATTCAAAGCCACACAATAAGTCAAAATAAGTATTGGATGGTTTAGTAATGATTATTTTGTTTGTTTTAGTAATTGGTAATATTTTAGTTATAACTCCAAGAATTAGTATTATATTAGATATTCTGCAAACCTTATTTGGTAGTTTGTTATTTTCGGAGTTTGAATTGTATCGTATTTTATGTAATTTAGATAACATTTTGTAATGAAATGGATTTTTTATTTATTAACTTATATTTTATCTTATTATTTGAAAAATTTTCTAATTTATGGAATTTGTAAAATAATTTTTCTAAACATTATTACATAACACAAAATAATTTATTTTAAACACTATTACATTATTTACACATTTGGATATGGCACTACTTACTAATTAAGTTTAAACCAAGGTAGTTTAGGTCTTTGTTTTTACATTCACACACATGCACACACAAACCTTGACTTGGTCAATTTTAGGTTCTCTAAGAGCAGCAAAGTATCTTCCAACAAAAACACTTTTATTGTCATACTCATCAACTCCTCCAAAGATATCATTATTTTGAACATCTATCCCACTTTTTTTTCTTAGTGGCAACTCAGAATTATATCTTAACAAGAGTAGATTTTGTCCTGGATATATTAAAGTCTCATTTTCTTCCTTCTGCTGTAGTTCTATCACAGAGCCAAATCTAGCAGCATAGCAATCATTCTAATTTTTAACAAAGTTTAAAGTTTATAACACTGATAAATCATGTATATTTATCTTGTGTATATAAAATCTAGCAACATAACAATCATTCTAAAGCAGCACCTGAGATAGAGAATGACAATCATTCTAAAACTACACCTGAGATACATCAAATAGCCCACTGAATTCAATCACATAACATACCATAAACATATCGATAGCCTAAAAATAAGTCAAATAGCAATTCAACATATCCCGAATGCTCTATTACAAAAAAAAAAAAAAGCTTTTGTAGCATCAAATTTCTAACAATGACATATGTCGTCAGGTCCGTTTGATACGAAATCTTATCAAATTCCTTCTATAAGCTCGATTAAATTTGTGGTATTTGATAATATTGTAATATTCTATTTGGTAGGAGAAGCATTGGTTGGATTTGAAATGCCAAATGCTGGTTCTTATGTTTGATATAGTTGTATGGAATCTTACCTACTTTACCAAATTACTAATTTAACTCTTATGAAGGACAAGGCTGTCATTGGCAACACCTAATTCAAGGACAAATATGTAAATTAATATAAATAGTAAAATGAAATTCCAACTTCGAATTTGAATCTCTACCTATGGAAAATGCCAAATACATCTTCACACTGCAGGCCAGGAGTGAAATTCAAGTTGGCCCGATGCCACAAACTCTTCTATCAAATACTAGTATTTGACATTTCAAATTCCACAATCTGTCTTATACCAACCCGTAAAAATAAAGAAATATGTAGCATTATACATAAGCATAAAAAGGGACAAATCTTATGAAAAATTAGATTAATAAGCATCATAAGCATCATTTGAACAAGATTGAAGAACAAATTCATATCCTCACCATTGTTTATCAAGCGTTTTGAAATCCAAATTTTTTGGGTCATGGTAAAGTCGGGCAACCTTCTTAGAGCTTCATAAACATCCTTACATGCCTTTAAGACGTCATACTCAGTTAACTTTGTTTTTCTAGAAGTGAATTTCGACTTCATCCCACTTTCTTGCAATTGGCAGACAGACAAATTCTTCATCATCATCGAAAATTTGAAAATTCATATTGAACCCATTTGGCACGTAATTATCGGTCTTGATATTGTTGTTCTTTCATAATGAGTCCGTAGCATCATTACAATCATAGGCATGCTCATCCACTACTATATATTTACTGAATATATTTCACCATGATGGATAAAACGTAAAAGACTTATAGCAAATTGTCCGAGCACTAGGATTGACTTACAAGTTTTTTAAATCAATTCAAAAGTAAATAAGTTACGCATCTCAATCATAATTGATAATAAGTAATAACAACATTATGTAGAGTGTAATATTGTTTATCCCTAACAAAGTCCTCAACAATTATCATATTTGTGCATTCATTCCATCCGAACTAGCTTTGTGACATCATGCTTGCTAGCAAAGCACAATTTTTCTTTCAAACGTGGATCCTGAAGCGTATGTGAAGGTCAGCATGGATGTCGATCCTTGAAAATATTGTAAATATGTGTTGCTTCAGAATACCTAAGTACCACGTACGGAAGTCGTTCTTACACTTTCAACTCATAACTAATGCATTCTTAAGAGTGATTATGAGAGACTTCTCCTCCTTAACTATCCTACCCTGTGTTTGGTATCAACTTTTCTTTGACGATACTTAGAATGCTTGCTCATGGTGTTACCTTTCATTACACTATTACAAATAATTAATCAACAACGGCTTTATTTTAAATAACGTAAATGTAGACATAACCAATTGGCAAGTATATTATTTATTAACCATGAACGATGTGCAATCTAGACAGGTGAGTAGTTCATAAAAAAAATTATTTTCAATAACACTATATGCAATGAAAAGAAAAATTAATGAAATTAAAGTCCATATCACTTAATCTATTCAACAAGTTCAAATAAGTAGACAAACATAATTTAATGTAACATGATATTACAAAATATTGATCATATTATGATCGACGACCTCTCTACTCATCATGCATTGTCATTGTCAAATTATCCCTCCAATCGACTAATGTTGCAACGTCTCTATTTATCTCGTACTGAGTTTGATTAATGACATTTATCTCCACCATTCAGGATCACAGACCTCTAATAGGTCTACAAGCATCTCAGTGCGGATAAAACGAGCAACATGTCATAATGATCCTATTTTAGAGTTTAATTGCGTAGTATGAAGTACTTCTGAGAATGACCCAATGCATTTTTAGTAGGCCAAATGATCTCTTTTAAACATTGCGCGTAGACGAGTACTTTAAATTAGAAGCTTCTGGAAATTTTGTGGCCTTAATAGTCCACTATTCTATTCCTTGATGTGGTAACACACCCCCCTATATGGTGTTAGAAAGCCACCCCCATTTGTGTAGCCATTCTTACACAAGTAATAGTTGCTTATGAAGAGAAGCAAAATGTCGCTTAGTTACGACGTGAAAAGTACGTACGGTGTTATGTTATATAAAAAAAATAGTAAGTAATTAGTAAATACATTACAACATGGTACCAACAAAACATTCGGTCTAGAAATTTCATCACGTAACACCCTACTATCATGGGCGTTCCCTGTCCAACTGCTAAGACGTATATAAATTTTATGTCATGATGACAGACACCTAACACATTAACAACTACATTCAACTTTATGTGTTCAATAACGTGCTTTATCTAATACTGGAATCCTTACATTAACATAGGTCCTATCTAATGCCCCTAGACATCTCTAACATGAATTAAAATAAATTCATGGAAAGAAGGTCAATTTACAGGGACTGGATTGACAAGAAATAAATGATGAAGCTGTATGATAAGTTTGAGAATAGCATTAAAGTGCCTACTTGTTGCGTAGCTCAGCCGATTGAAGTCCTGTCTCACGATGCGATTTTTTTATGGTGGGCTAGGACACTAAGGAATGTAGCTACTTCTTCACTCACAAAGACATGTCTAGTTTTTGTCATCCCCTCTAGGTTTTCTCAAAAATAGCACAACTTACCAAATGCGTTCCTACTCACTCTCAAGTTTTCTAAACAAGATGTCTCACTTATTTCACTTAACCTTCTCATATACTTTACTTGGTCTAGGATTTTAGCTCGAAGATTGTATTTAAGTGCTTGAACGTGATGACTATAGCTTTTCTATTTCTAGTCATACAATAGCCGCGGTATACAACGGTAAGAGTTTTAATGACTTCCATGATGCTATCTTCAATAGCAATACGTATATCATTTTTGTCATTCGAAGTATCCATTTTGTGCACAATACTACTGTATCAATATATCACATTACTCTAATTTCCATAATACACTGGAAACATTTAACCAAGTGAATACAAGTTTAAAACACTAGAAATAAAACATCTAACCAAGTGATGCCTGTTAAAAAAATAAATGAAGCTAAGCAAGGTGGGACAACTTCGAAAGCAGCAAGAAATTTTTGAAATTTTGAAGCCAAAAAAGAAGAAGAAGAAGAAGAAAGAAAGAAAGAAAGAAAGAAATAAGAAGGCATTTAGAACCATTATCTGACTGGCTAAGTATTACAACCACTTATATAATTAGAACAACCATTATCTGGAACCACTAGCCAATTAAAACAACCATTATAATTTGATAATTGAAAAAACTATTTTCTGCAGGGTACAACCGACTTTTTCTGGAACCATTAGCTTTTTTTAGTTTTTTTTCTTAAGCCTCTGGAATCATTAGCTAACAAAACATTGTTTCAACAACATCTTTATCATACAATTACAAAATCAAAATGAATGAAGCGGGTCACCCAAGGATTTCGAAAAATGACTGACGAGAAACTGGAAATAAAAAACCCTACCTCATTACCTGAAGAGAAATTGAAAAAAATTACCTAGTGAAAATTCAACAATTTTTTAAATCCGTCTTCAACCACCGCATATCTGCTCCTTCGTTTTCCCAATGCAAAGGGTTTCTCCTAATGGAAGGAAATTGGCGGAAATGACCTAGTTGAAAAGTAAGGGAACTATAGTGTAGCATGTTGTTTGAAAAGAATGGAGAGGGTGATTTGGCAATTGCACAAGGAGTGTGGGCTAATGATAAGCCAATCACACCTACATAAGTATGATAAGAAATAACAAATTTTCGCCCATGAATACTGGGCCAAATTTGTTTCATGGGTCAAGTACATTTTCTAATCAACCATAGTGAACACACTTTTAGCTCCTATAATAATCCATCTCACCTAATCACTGAAAGTAAATGACCCCTTAAATGATTAATTTTTCACCAAACATTAACTATGTGATCTACTTATTAAGATCTTCATATGGTGAAAAATTCATGCCAAAATTTTATGCTTTCACAAAATGTTATAAATTTTGTTGAAAGAAACAAATGTACATGGATTCAAGTGAAAAAAGGCGAGAATGAACCATATTGGCTCTGATACCACTGCTGAAATTATGCATAAATAACTGGGTGATCCAAAATTATACCTTCGCAGTAGATCTAATACCCTTCAGATCTTGACTCGTTTACGAATGCTTTAACACAAATAGATCTTTCATGCTCTCTAGACTGCATAAACAATTTCTTCACAACCCATGAATGGTTACCAGAGCTTCCACACATTTTTATACCTTAAATCTTCAGAGCCTCAATTATGGTGGACCTCCAAGATTGTAAAGGGAATTAGGGTTATGAGTTGAGGTATCTTTGAACAAGTGAGCTCTATTATTTATTAAGTTTTCAAAGCATCTAAAATCCTAATTCTTGCTTATGGGCTAGGGCTTGACATGAATGCTTCGTTGAGTCCTTGATTGTATCTCTGACACATTCGCTTACAACATGAAATTAGAAAAAAAGGGGAAAAATTAAAAAAAGAATAAGAAAGACGAGTAAGGTTTTCTAACATGTTTTCCAACAACACAAAACCTGACTTATAGTTCCTTTGTCATGCATGCCTAGGATACTTCTAGGTATACTACAACATTACATGTGCTAGCCCTTATACTTGTTCATACTCTTTGCCAAGGACAAAACATTTAATGGTAATAAATCTTTTTGAAAGAGTTACTAAAATTTCTTCCTGAATGGTTACATGCACCTGACATGTTGGCGGACTAAAGTGGGTCTCGATACCATTCAACAAGAAAACTTCTTAATAACTAATATTTTAATTAGTATTAGATTTGGGACTTTAATCATAGTGAGATTTGTCAATCAGTGGGCTTAATTATATGCAAATTGTAAAAATTAACCCAAAAATACTTAGAGACAGGACCAATCAGGTAGAAGTCTCATCACTTGTTAATTCCATATAATAATTGCACTTGATTAATATTAGGTTTAACCGTTTGAATCAATAATTGTGAAATGAGGTGTGGGACATACAACAAATGAATGACATGTCGAGAACTAGAAATCAATTAGAAAAACTTGAATAATACATTGCTAAGAAATCTGACATATTTTAGAATTAAATATATATTTCTCTCGTGACCTAAATAGATGACGTTTTCTTAAGATCTCTCCGAATCAGATAAGATATATTTTGCTTCTTAAAAATGTTCTTATTATAAAAGTTCTCTTCACTGTGATTCTTGCCCTCATTAAATAATATATAATGTACAAAGTATCACTAATTTTTTTTTAGAAAGAAACAATTACATTCAATAATTATATCAATATATTTCAATATCATTACGTCAATATATTTTAATATTATTAATTAGATCAAGCTATCATTCAATAAATAAATACGACCAAGCGGTAGATAAAAGCCCATATACAATTGGTGGGAATCGAACCCACACTTTCTCTATGAGAAGGGAAAAAAAATGCTATTTTATTCAAAGAATAGTGCCAACATAGTACCACTAACTACGGATCACTGTTTCTAAGATAATTTTGTAACTAAATACAAAATTTTTGTTTTCTAACTTTCATTTAAAACTTCGCAAAGTACATATCATTGAACTGGACGGAGTATGATGTCTCAATTGAAAATTTTCATCACAAAATTAAGAAAACTTAGTAATAAAACATATATACTTCACACGTTACAAATTCATGATTTATTGTTAAAAATTATTTTAACATAAAATTTTATTTTAAAAATTATTTTTTAAATTCTTATCTAAAACTTAGACTAGAAAAAAAAAAAGTAAAAAAAGAAACGAGAAGAAAGGATTTACTGTAAAATCAGGAATGAAATAGTTATTAATAAAGAGAATGATAACAGCGATTCAAAAGATAATTGAAACGTCGATATTTTTTCTTTAAGTAAAAAATGATTACATTTAATCATATATTAATATCATTATACGAATGCATTTTTAAAGATAAAATACATGAATTATACACATGTCAAATTCTTTAAATTATCATTTAATAAATAAATACTACCATATCATGCAATATAACAAAGCTTAGAAGCTATTGATGGGATTTGAACTTGATGAATTGAATTTAAAAAAAATAAATAATAGTAATAATAATAATAATAATAATAATAATAATAATAATAATGAATTGCAAATTCCACTTGTACAAGCCAGCCTTGAATACAACGTACTACCCACAAAATCCCATACCCCGCGCCTCCAACCACAATTATAGTCTCTAGCATTCTCCAACGTGGAAAATCATTTGGACTCCAGATTGACGCCTCAGATTTCTCCAAATGATTCATCTCAGCCGTTGGATCATCCCCGCCAACCAGCACGTCCTGACAACTCACGATCAACGGTTGGTGGTAACAGGTCAAGTGTGGGACCAATCACGTTGCTCCGCCGCTCCACGTCACCCGAAATCATCTTACGTCGTAGCCCCCACGTTCTCCTACAGTTATATCCCCTCCTAGTTTTGTGCAGTCAAGTAATCATTTGGCATCCCATTTTACCATATTGCCCTTCGATCAATTTCGGATGATTTGACCCTCTTGGCCCCCACAACTCCCAATTTAAGTATGTAACACATCATATTTCCCTTAGTTTTTCTTTTCTTTTGGTCTACTTCTTATTGAGTAGAAAACAAAATAAATATTCAAAGTGAAGTTGTGGGTGACAATAAAGATTTAACAACAAACTTGATTATGGTTGAGATAAAATATGATTTTGTACTTTATTCCATTCCAAGTTACGTGTTATAAATTCTTGAAATGTGGAATAAACCCAATTACATGTCAATATTTGATCTCTACTATTAAAGAGAAAAAAATCAATCTAGATTTTGATTAAACTAGATCTCGCATAATTATTTCAAATACTTTTATGTCTATGATATCTAACATTTGTTTTTCTTTTCGTTTTTTTTTTTTTGAAGGTGATACCTAACATTTGGTAATGTTATAAACATTTGAGTTAGTAGTTTGTATAATTAAGTTGAAACGAGTTTGATTCTCAAATTACACATTTCTTTTATTAACAATTTTTTAAAATTCCTCACACTCTTGGGACAAAAAAATTGCATTTATTTTTAATTTTAAAATTTAAAATTTAAATTTTTTTTTTTATTTATTTTGGTTTGCTTCTGTCAACGTCTTAATAAACTTCAAATATTGTCATAGCTCTCTTCAAAAAAAAAAAAAAAATGTTGTACTACCAGTGCCAATTATGGCACTATCATGGACACCAGTTTAATATATGGAAGCATTTTATTCCATGATAAAAATCTTCAAAAAAGGTGAAATAACAAATAAAGAAATCATTTTTGTTAGGTGCACAAAGTCTTTTAAGTATATATGAAGATTTAAGCATTTCAAGTAATCTTTACCTAAAATTCTTAATAAGTTTCATTACCATTCCAATCATATAAGCCTTTATTTTTGTCTTAATCAATAATAGAAAATTTCGCGTAAATCATTGTTAATGAATAAAACTTATTTAAAAAAAAAAAAAGGAGAGAAAGAAAGAAAAGAGTATATTGTGAGATTTGTTAGTTGCTGAATATATATGTGCTCCACATGTTTGTCTAAACACAAAATCAAGGAATAATTTTCTGATTGAGGCAAGAAGATTAGTAGACATGCCACTTCAGCACTTTTTATTAACTTTTTCTATTTTTGGCCTTTTTCAAAAATTGACCTTAATATTTGGAATAATATAGTAAATAATCATCTCATTGCACTCTGGATATTTTTCCTTGTCCAAAAAAAAAAAAAAACAAAACAAAACAAAACAAAAACAAAAACAAAAACAAAAACAAAAAAAAAGAAAAGAAAAGAAAAATGCTATTCCACTTGGGCGGTTGGATTATTGACAAATAATTATTTGCCCTTAAATACAGATGATAATGGTATAAAGTAATTTGAGTAACACAAATATGCAAAATATGTTTGGAGCACTTATTGAACTATAATTCAATATTCACATTAGATTGTTATACTATTAACAAACACCAAGCTCTTTTTAATGTACTTTCATGAGAACTTCATAAGAGCCCTCATTATTACCTCTTGTGTTACACATTTAAACTTTACAATTGTTATTTACATTACTTTTTCACTAAATTATTTGCAATTACCTTAAGTAACTACTAAATTATTCACAGTTATCTTGTATTTGTTAATGTATTTGATATTTAAATGTGTTGAAATAATCAAATAAATGTGTTGCTGATTATTAATTGAATGTAGTCGTCCCTCTCAAATTAAAAAAAAAATTAAGTAATTTGCAATAAAGCAATATTACTTTCAAATTCAATGCATAAAATTGTATTTCAATTTTTCAATGTATACGAATCGAGTATGCATTAAATATTCATACTAATAGTATTAAATTGCTATTTAATTTACTAAAGTATTAATCAAATTTCATAATCGTTTCTCTTAAAAGAACCTTTTTCTTTTTTAGAAAAGCGGTTACATTCGATTATACATTAGTATTATTTCAAGAATATATTTTAAATATCAAATATATGAAAATACAATTCAACTAAACTAAACTATCATTTGATAAATTTAAATTATCATACGGTAAACAAATACACACGTGTTGCCGATAAGACTCGAACCTAACACCTCTATTATAAAAAAATGGAGATGGTGTTATTTTATTCAAATGACGACGGCCTTTTAAAAGATTCTAGTGCTAATATTATTTGATGATTCATTTCTTTTTCTTCTTTCCTTTTTTTTTTTTTTCTCCTTTTTTCTTTTCCCCCACTTCTTCCACTGTGATTATCCTTTTGTTTCTTGGTTGGTTAAGAAGGGTCAGTTACAGAGAAGTAGTTATGGGAGTGGCAAATTAGTCATTACAAACTCCCATATTTCATCCATTTATTTTGTTCCTTGAGAAAAATAAAAAATGAAAATAAAAAATTGCAAGAAAGACAGAACAAACCCCCCTCGTAATAGTATAGTGGAACCAGACAACACAAGACACCACCTTTTATAGAAAGAGAAGAAAGCAGCATTCAAATTCCATTCACAAATTTGCTGTACCAACACAGTAGTGCAATCTTCACATCATCAAACCACAGCCTTAAACGTTATACAGGGTAAGGTAAAGCACACTCTTGTTATGATAACTCATCTCCTTCTTCTGCATTTCCTTTGATTCTCCATTACTGCATCTTCACTTATCACTATGATCACTCATCACTGTTCTCATTGACTTTATCCAAAAATGTTGGATATTATAAGCTTTTGAGGATCTCTACTTTCTTCTCATCTTTCTGGAATTTATCTAGTTTTAATTAATTGAGTGACTTACAGTTTTGTGTTTGGAACTTATACACTTGAATTTAATTTCTGGGATCTTTTCTTTGTACCATATTTGCATTATGGGGAAATTTAGAGAATCTGGGGCTTGGTTAAATGAGTTGAAAATGGTGTAATTCTGTCCTGATTTGTTTAGGGTATCTTAATGGAGTCCGAAAATGGTGTCCCAGTTGAAGATGAAAAAAGGGTTGTGTTCGAGAAGGAGAATATCAGCAACAGTAGTCATGAGTCATGTAAAGATGTGATCAAAGACTCATCTGTGCCAGAATTGGGACTATCTGAAACTGTATCAAAGATTAAGACATCAAATGAGGCTAAAAATTCAAATGGCAATGGCCCAAAGAAGAGTAAATTGGGCAAGAATCAGCCTGCTGATTCGAAGGGATCGGTTGCGTTAGGCCGAAGCAGAAATCCAAGCCTTACGCAGAGTCTTTCTTTCCCTGCCAGAGGACGCAATTCTGATGTAATGAAGAGAAGCATTGGGGTGGTTCCGGTTAAGTCCAAGAGTAAAAATGGTGCAAGACATGATCCCAAAGTTTCGAATGCGAATGGTAACGGTAATGGTAGTGCTAACGGAGCATTAAGACGCACGAGTTTAGCAACCGTGCCTACCCTTCGTCAATCAGTGGTAAAATAAAAGAATTCTTTTCTCAATTCTTTGCTCTTCTATCCTTTTGTTTTGTGTACCTAATACTTTTGCATGTTATTTCAATTCAGCCTGAGAAAGATGTATCTGCGAATGGAATTGTGACGAAACCTGCACCGGATGTGTACGTCTTGTTACTTATGATTCCAATTTGTCGATTACGTTCATATTTCACGATTAACTATGTTATTACCAACGCAGATTGGTCGAAGAAGGTTCAGAGTCTAGAAACAGTGGAAAGGAGGAGGAGGATGCCCGATCCAATACATCGTAGAGTTCATCTTACACTCTTTTTTAACTTTATTTTTCCCATCTTTCTTTTGGTTTCTGTTGGGCAGAAATCTTGATGATTAATCTGTGCTTTAAAACAGAAGCCTTACTCCTCGGGCACAGCAGAAGATTAATGTTTCAGCATTCTCCTTCAGGTTGGAACAACGTGCTGAAAAGCGCAAAGAGGTAGACGTTATCAACGCACCGTATGTTGTCTTGCATTTCTCTAATTTATTCACATAATATGTATGTCGATCATCAGTTCTTTTCGAAGATTGAAGAAAAGATTCAGGCCAAGGAAGCGGAAAAGAGTAATTTGCAAGCAAAATCGAAGGTGCTTGAGAATATATCTAATGTTATAATGACATTATATTTTGAGTCGCCTCCTATGAGCTAGTTTTAGTTTGTTCACTCTTCTTCATATTCTTTGATATGGTATTAGGAAAGTCAAGAGGCAGAAATAAAGCAACTGAGAAAGAGCTTGACATTTAAAGCTACACCTATGCCAAGTTTCTACAAAGAACCTCCTCCGAAGGTCGAACTTAAGAAGGTAGTGTCCATTCATAATCCTTTGCTTAGACTCTCAATAACAGTGTTCTATCAATGACAAACATATAACAACATGCTAGGAATATAAGGAGAAAAGTGTTTTGTCCGGATACTCTTATCATTGTTGAAGTATTTGCGGATGTATTTATTTCGAACATCTCAATCTTTCCTAGTTACTATTTTTCGGAGTTTATTGAAGATATTAATATATTTGAACTCTACATACACTGTAATGTACACTTGTAAATTAGTTTTTCAACAAGTCGTTAAGTTTGGTTTTCCACATTCGTATAGATACCAACCACACGTCCAATATCTCCCAAGCTTGGGAGGCACAAAGGCACCGTGCCCCTTGAAAATGGTGGATCGTGTGGTAGTCCACGAGTAACTAGAGATAATTGCAGTTCACCAAAGGCTCCCCAGGCAAATGGTAATAAGGGCAATGCTGCTTCAAAGAAGCCAACCAAAAGCTCCCCATCCAAATCCAAGACTCCTAGAAAAGTAAAAAACGATGAAACAGAGGGTGAAAACAAGCAAACAGATGAAATCAAGGAGCGGCCTCATTGTGCACCAGAATCTGAGGAACACACGGAGGAAGTTCTTGAAAAGAACTCTTCCCACAGTAATGGATCGCATGTTGCTTCACCAATGCCAGTTAATGTCACTGTTTAAGGTTGAAGGATGTTATATCACCTTGAGTTAATGTTGTTCTTCCTTACAGAAAGTTTAAACTATAAAACTCCATTTGTTGTGTATATTGTTCCTGTGCTTGAATGTTTCAGTCGTGAATATGCCGTCTGCAATGTGTTATAGTTTCATGTATTCTTTATTATATAGTTCAAGGATTATTTTATAAGTTATATATGGCTATCTTGGATTGTATTCAACTTTATCCATTTCAATAGTTGTTGTTTTAGTCCTTCTGTCCTTCTCCCACTTTAATTTAGTGAAGTCTGTTCAACTGTGTGTTCATGGTTGATGGCATACATGTTTAATGATAACGCTGTTTTCTTAGGCTTCATTAGCTCTTTTCAACATAGGAATTGTGAAGGAAATTTGCGGGTTTGTTCTCGTCCTCATATACAATTGCTAAAACATAATCTTTGAGATATTTACCTATGCTAATGCTCGGGGTTGTCCAACAAGGCTATTCGAGTCGTTAATGGGTCAGCTCATGCACTAAAATCGAGCACAATTGGTTGGCAAGTATTGACCTAGAATCAAAATACACGGTTATGGTTGTTGGAGCTTTTGCAACAAAAATCCTCTTATGCATAGAGAGGGTAGTGAGAATAAAACAATTTTGTGAAATTATAACGCAAATCGTTATCTCAAAGCTGAAATCCATCAAATCGTACCTTTGTCCATTCTGTTCATTTGGGTATTTGCAGTGGAGACATGACATAAGTTACAATTACATGTTCCACAGGTGTTAGGTTTGGTTGGCACTATCTAGCCCCTTCACAGGAATATATCTTTGTCGATGTCATTTGGGTCGACTAGGTTGGATCGAGTTTTGGTCCTTCTGGGCCTATCTTTGGACATTGGAAACAATGGTAGATCATCAGGCCTATCAACACACTCACAGCATCTTGTTTTTTGGAGGAAAATCTCTTGTTGACCCCTGAACAAACAGGTTAACAGAAGTGACTGACATAATGGAACGGATACTCAAAGGGGAAGGGACAACCTGAACACATTATGTAAGGAGTACCATTATGAATCTATAAGCATGGCTATACCACTTAGTTATGATAAGGAAAAATTTTTGAATTTATAATTAATTGTTATTTGTTAGACATAGTTTAAAACCATGTTTTTTTATTTAATAAAGATTATCCCTGAGCTTTAGTGTAATTATAACAACCAACCACATAGTTTGTCAAATTACAAAAACTATGCCTAATTAGCTGATAGCATTAGTTCTTAATAGCAATCGATGACGTTAATGTATTGTCAAATTTTAAATCCCAACATTACCTTTTATAATTAATACTGAACCGTTGGACATTTCATCTTCTCGTTAAATTTTACAAACGCAATATGCTAGTTAGGGTTATTTTTGTAATTTGATAAAATACATGATTGGTTATTGTGATTACATTAAACCTTAGGGATGGTTTTTGTAATTCATCCTTTAATAAATCCTTCAATTCTACTACTTTCTGTCTCTATGCTAGAAACAATTTTTGCCAAGGCCGGAGCATGGCCCAATTTCTGAATTCTTGACCCTGTTTGATATCAATTACACCATTGGGCTTTACATATTGTTGATTACAGATTTCAGCCCCAGTCTATCCCTCAGGCCCATAACTCCGGTTTTCTCGAGAGCTTTTTCTTTTAAAAGAATTGGGAGTAGAGTTGTCAACAGAGCGGACTTTAATCTGAACTCGATCGAAATTATAAGATCTTTAATTAAATAAAATATTTAATAAATCATTTTTAATTATAAATGTTCGTAAACTGAAATTGATACATCAAATATGAAATTAAGCAATATGATTCATTAAAGATGTGAATCCAAATTTAAATAATATTTTTTAAATAATAATCTCATACACAAAATATTATTAAAACTCTTAAAATAGAATTTACTATAAGTCAAATTATCATAATTAATTTAGAAATATACATTTAGTGAGTATTTAGTTATTAAAATAATGTATATATTTTTCAGTATAATTATTATTTACTGTTATTCAAGTCGAATTCTCTTATCCAACTCCGAACTCTGTACTGTGGACACAAATCCCATAGGATCTCGGTTTGGGTATGAATATTTTATCAAGTTCGATTCTAGAATATTCTCATTTAATCAAAATCCAACTCATGGACAACATTTACAGAGAATTGAAGAATACAAGAGTTCGAATAGAAAGTTATAATGCTCTTTTTTAAAATAATCGTCGTTGCTTATTGCTATAATGGATTACATGAAATATGTGTCCAAAAATGATTGGAATTAGTAGGGATTGTGGCATCTCATTTCTTGTTTGTTATGGATGATTAGAATTGAGATTAAAAGATGTTGTAATCTTCGGTGTGGTGTTTGTTATGAACATCAAGGGTGGTTTATGGCCTGAAAGGACCTCTTTGTTTCTTGCACACTTATCTCATTTTTGCTCCGAAAAGAACAGTAAATTAGATTGAAATGCCCCTTTAATATGATTGTAACTCAATTTTGCCTTTAAGAAAAATGGCCCTTGCCCATCCAACTAATTTCTTCTATTGTGATACAAGGATTTTCAGCTCTAGTCTAGTGGAGGTCCTCCCGTGGATGCAAAATCTATATCATACTCCCTAGCATAAATTGAAACCAAAAAAACTTCTATCTCTTCCCTAAGTTTCATTTCTTTCCCCCATTTCCATCCATTTTCATTCAAGCTCTCAGCGAGCTTTTGCATTCACGATGTTATCTTCCAAGAAAATACTCTCCTTCACTTTAAAGCTTTAATAAATGTGACTCTCAATTGCCTTGTTTTTTTGGCTTTGAATTTTCGAATTTGAGTATTTCAGTTTTATTCAAATTGGTTTTCCATTTGTTAGTTTTTCTTGATATTTGGTGGATCCAAAAATTTCTTGGCGAATTTCAAAGTGAATTTCTTTGATTTTACTTATTTAAGTTCGAGGAAAAAGTTGATTTATTTAATTTTCCTTGTTCAAGTTCGAGGACAAAGTGTGTTTTTCTAATTTTGAAGTGACTAACGATGTTTAATCAATATTTCTTATCTTGAAATTATTTATTAAATGATGAATCTATTGTTTGAAGTGGGATTTGTTCAGTGAGTTAATATTGATGGTGGTAATGAAGTTGATGCTGATAAATTTGATATTATTGGGTGCTGAAATTTGATGTTACTGGGAACTGCAATTCAGCTGGGGATTTTTATTGAGGAACTAAATGCGTTTGTGGGAAAGTTTCTAAAAGTGAAAAGTGATGAGGTTAATATTGCCATGGATGAAGAACAAGAAAAACACGAAGGATGTGAAGAACTACAAGGTCGAAGAGACCAAAATGAAGATCTACGACATCCCAAATGCATAGGAAGGAAGAATTTTATAGCAAACTTATTTATGTAAAGGGCAGCTTTCGAATATAAAGTTCAAGCTAAAAGAAACAAATAAGAAAAGCTCCCTAGGGGAAGCATTCTTCACTTTTGATATTGTTGATTCGTAAATTATTCTTCTTCATCAATCATCCTTTTTGTGGACATTCTTAAATCCGTTAGCCTCCCCATATTGCATAAAAAAAAGAAGCAATGCGTGTTATTCTTTGTTTATGCAATATCAGAAAGCTAGTGGATTTAAAAATGTACTTGTAGAAGATGATTGATGGAATAATTATAGCTTATGAGTCAATAGTAACAAAAGTTTAGAATGCTTCTTGTAAGGAGCTTTCCTTATTTTTTTCTTTGAATAATTATTTGTTCTAATTGTGTTGTATTTATACTATTCATATTGGAATATGCACTCTCGTGTTTATAATATATTCTTTGTTAAATTTGTGTGAAGTGTAGGAAGCCATTTATTATCATTGTGCAAATTTAAGTTTCTCTAAAGTTGTATAAAAACACAATAAAAAAGTATTATTTGTAAACTGCAGAAGGTAACATAAGTTCCAAATTCAGTATTATCCAAATATTTCATATATCTAGGACACAAGATTATGTATTCATTAAAAAGTGGTATCAAAGTTAAAGGTTGACGTACACTATTTTTTATGCTACTTATGTTTTTGTAAGGCCAAAATACTATATTCTCATCAAACTGTAAACTTTTATGACTTATAACGCACGCATACATTATTTTGAGAAAAACTTAAGTTTTTATAAGGACTTTAGTGTTTGTGATTTGTGGACTGACTAGTATTCTATCTACTAAATATCATACGCTTTAATTAGAAACTTAAAAGAACAATATGTTTTTATATTTATTATTGATAGGAGAATATAATGTTAAAGGAGCAATTACCATCTTGAAAATAAGATACGCTATTTTGGCGACTATGTATCAAAGAGTACCATTTGCCTCAATATGATATTTTCTAACATTCTAGAGACAATTCATCATGGGAAGATATACTAAAATTGTATAAAGTTATATGCTAATATAAAAAAAATCATGTAAAATGAATGTAAATAAACGTAGACAAACAATATGTATGTTGATATGTACAGAGGTGAAATAGAATGAAAAATAATAGTTCGTAATAATACATGGGGAAGAAGGATTTAACAATCTTTGCCTTAAATTGCTTTGCTTCAATCTAATATCCCCCGCCCGCTTGCCTCGCAATTATGAGAGGACCTCAACTCTCATGATACGACAAATATCTTGTTCATTTATTTTTAGAAAAAAACTTCTGGAAGATAATATATTTGATACAGGGCCTCTTTTCTCAAGACTCCCACTTAATTAAAATTATTTTTAACTATTTTGAGAATTAATTGGATTATCATATGACTCAAAGTGTCGCCTAAAATAAAATATAGGATAAAATATCAATTAAAAAGATCTTAAGATAGGGCCTTATTGGCCTTAGAAAATTAAAAAAGGCTGAAAAAAGATTATGCATTTCCTAATGGCATTTGTTATTCATGCAGCAAGCATAACACACTAGAATTTTATTATATTATATGATTGGTATCCATAAAACCCAATTGGGACATGGAAGAATTTGAAGCTGCAAATATTTAATCTTAGTGAAAGTTTGGACTTTTTCTAAAGGCCAATGGAAGAATAAAGTATAAGCGTTTGCAAGTTTAGAGTCCCCACTAACTAATAATTCCATGTGAGCCAGCTCGCTTTCCCTTTGTTGATGTGATTAATCATTGAACTGGTAAACAGACCATCATAAAAGAAAAAGGGGCAGGCCTTAAAAAAATAATTACTATCTCTATGTATATGTGACAATTGAGAAGAATAATAATTTTATAATCTTCTTAAATAATAATTAAAGATAGTGATATCATATCGTTCTTATTTTAATTGAGGGAGCATATGCCATATAGCAATATCGCAAAGTTATTCAATAAAAACTATATTATGCTTAAGAAAGTTATTACTTTGGTGTCTAATTTGCAATGTTTTCATTTGGGTAAATTGCAATTAACCCGCATGTGAAAAAAGGCATTATACCGCTTTAAACTTTTAAAAAATAAGCACTACACTCCCTCCATCAAACTGTGATATTCACACATGTGAATAGTAATTTTTCAGTTTGAAAAGACTGGAAAAGACAAACAAATAGGGTTGCCTGCCTGAAATAGTTGTAAGCATGCACCAATAGTTGACAACTAGCATTTATGGTACACTTGATCCGTGTGCATAAAAGAATTAATGTGTATTTCATATGTATTAAGATATAACACATATTTGATCTTTGTGCATTTAATAAATTAAATATAATCAATATATTTTATGTAAATATACAACAAAGAGATAAATTAGTGAGTCGATGACTTTTTATTTTATTTTGGATAGATATTAAAGTGAATTAACATTAAAGGATATTTTTGGCATATTACATGAGAGTATATATATCTCCAAAATAACTACATTTGACCTTCGCGCTTTATATATAGTATAGATGATATGCCCCCCTTTAAGCTTTCTTAGGCTGATCATCACAAACCTTTGGTGAAAGACGATATCCCGTGTATCACTTGTGGTTATTAATAATAACTAGTATCTAACCCACGCTCAATATGTGTGAATAAAATGCCCATAGAAAAAATATGTGTGAATAAAATATGTAAAATATAATTTATATATAGTAGCTTCATTGTACACTTGATGCATTGGTAGAAAATAATCAAAATATATTGCATACATATTAAAGTATGATGAGTATTTGATGTGTGTACGTGTTTAGTAATTAGACTATGATTAATACACACACACAATTTAATATAAAATTAATAAGTTATGGCTTCTTATTAGGATTTGGATGGTTACTAGCGTGAATTGTGTTAAGAAATATTTTAGGCATAACAAATAAAAATATACCATCAAAATAGCATACATTAAAAATGAATCAAATAATGATTCGAATAACTAATGTAGTGTGAAGAGTCTAAATTTATAAAATTATTCTATATTTCTTGGAATTTAAAGAAAATAAAATATAATAATTTGAAGGATGAAAATTGAGGAGCAAAACTTTGGACTGTGGATTGGATGAAGAAAAATTATTAAGAATGTTTGAAGTTTGCATGCTTAAATAAAAGTAAGAATGGTAATTTGGTAAAACATTCACCTTATTTAATGTAAAAACTAACATTAACTAATTTCAAGAGGATAAATAATTTTTTTTTTTTTTTTATCTATTTATAATGTAGAGGGAGTAAGCATTACATAAGGTATGGTAAGGTTTATTTTACCCATAGATAAATTAGTGGGTTATGATTTTTTATTAAGTTGTGGGTGGTTATTATAGTGAATAATATTAAGGGATGTTTTAGGCATAATAAAAATACACCACCAAAATAATTAGTCAAGGATTTCATAATTCATGTAGAGTATAGATATAGATAATCATACAATGTCATTCATGTTAGGAAATTAGTGAACCATATTCAAATACTTGTGTATTTTAAAACATAAAGAAACACTCAACAAATTTATGCATATAAATCATATAATACTTGCTACCAAACGTGTAAATATAACATAAAAACAAAAGAAAAGAAAGGCTACTTGAACATTAGTGCAAATAAAATTGAGTTGAAGTTTATTATTCCAACAGTGTCTTTGAGGCTTTATTTGCCCCTCTACCATATTCGAAGGTCACTGACGAACAGCATTCCAAGAAATAATGATTCTACTCCAAATTAATGTGGTACTCCAATAATCGAAACGGCAAATTAACTAACTTAAACTCTCTCACTCCCTCTCTCTCTCTCTCTCTCTCTCTCTAAATGGAATGAACCTAAATTGTAGTGTATGCAATATAGTGAATGTAGAAATGATGGAATGCTTTTACGATTAGATTTTGGATGGCTTTAAACTCCTACTTATAGTTGTGCAATGCAAAATTATTTGCCAAAACTTATTTGTTAACAAGAAATATAACTCTTGTTTTATAAATGCATAAAGACATGATTATAAAACATGACCCCTTGATTAAGAGTTACAACTCTACCACAGGTCAAGACTCCTTCGCATTAACTTAAAACCATGTCTCATCTCATAATTTAGTATTAATTAAACTTCACAAATTATTTCAACACACCACACAACGTCCATGTTCTTTTCTTATAAATTTTTCTCTCACACCTGATTTTAGCTTATAAATATTTCACAAATATCTCCTCAGCGAGATAAGTTTATTAGACAAATTGACACACCAAAATTCTAACAATTCATAACCAAATTTAGAACCTCTAGATCTTCAACGATCCTAAGTTGATCAATGTTGCTTGTATTGAAAATAAAGTGAAGAATGAAAAGGAAATGAAGGTTCATTACCGAAGACACTCGACAACAAAGTTAGATTTGATTAAAAAGATTATTACCTCAATACTACTAAAGTTCAGTCTAATTATAAAAACACCCTATATATTTTTAAAAATTACAATAACACCCCTATTAACATCGACTCTGCTTATAATTTTTCAGTAAATTTGCTACATTTACCAAGTTTTAGGCG
>JACFYI010003819.1:531671-546225 GCA_014898755.1 Handroanthus guayacan | reverse complement strand
AGTGTAAGCTTTTATTTTTCACTTCCCCAACATTATACATTTTTCTTTTTAGTTAAAATTTCAATTTAGTTGTGTATTGTGGCGATTATGAATTTTATAGAATGAATTGATGTTCCCATGTTTGTTAATGGTTGCTTAGAATATTGTAAATGTTAATGTGGTTCCCAAGCTTTTACGTTCCCATCTCTGTAAATGTGATAGTCTTCAACTTGTTTCATGGAAATGTTGAAAGTTGTCAGACAATCTGGTGAAAGTGCTGAGTTTTTTTTTGTGTTTTGTTTTTTGGTTTTTCGGCTATTTTTCGGATGAATTAACTTAATTATTATTATGGGAGTGTAACAAAGAGTAACATATCTTATGGTACAATGCACCTAATGAAAATACTTAATTATGAGTTTTGCTTTGTTACATGGGAGGCTAATTATGGTTTCGCTGGCGCCTATCTTCAATTAATCATAATTAATCATTTGTAGAGTATTTGATGTGTTGAATAAAAATAAATCCATATTCATAGCTATCTTAATCCTTGTCATTCACTACTTGATGATGTGAATTTAGAATAAATACTGGTTCCGTACCTTTCAAGGAGAAATAATTATGACAAAATCTTATTCAAGTGTTCATCGCCAAATGTTTGCTTGAATAGTAAATGCTCATTCTTGACAACAGATCATGGCCTGGAACAAATTTTTTGAGTAGGCAGTCTTTCTAGCTTAATAGGGTCTGGTTTTCTCTATCCTTCTATTCTCTACTCCTCACTTTTACCTTGGGTCGAGTTGGTGTCTTCTACTCCCGAAAAGTCAGTTACTAACAGGGAATGATATGCCACCATATAAAGATCGCCCAAAAATCTCTCCTTAACTCATATAGGATGTGGATCATTACGTTCTCCCCCACATTAATATATGAATTTGCTAGGAAGAACTTTCAATTTTGCCCAAAATTGTGTTGAGATATTTTGTCAAACACCTACATTGTGCAAACCTGCAAACATGTTGTGTGCACAAGACTTGGCTTGTATTTGCAGTAATGTAAATCAAAATGACATCTAAAGAATTGATAAGGTGAAACGCAAATTAACCACTAGACACAAAGGCATATAGTTTTCTCCTTTCCACTTGTATTTCACCTATTTGTTGCTTAAATTATCTATGGAAACTTATTTGAGCTTAAACTTCCGTTTCCAACTATTTGGATTAAATACACTTATAGTTTTCACATAGTTTTTTAAAGCTTTCCAAGTATTTGGATTATGTATTGTTATAGTTTTCACATAATTGTTTAAAATTCTAAAAGTAGCTATTATGTGTTGTATTGTTATGTTAACTTCATGTTCTATATTTACATTGTGTAGTTATGGAGCATACGAACGCTAGAGGTCCGGGCTGTGGGATGGGGGATGGGGTGGTAGGGTTGGTAGGGCCGGCACACGAAGAGGTCCCTCGCCTGCCACTGCTACAGAGTCTCCTTCCCCATCCACTGCCCATTTTCCCACCTTCCCGACCCCTTCTATACTTGCATTGGGGCTTCTTCTTGTTACAGCACATCAGTTATCGCCATTCCCCTTTCCTTCACCTTTCGCACCTGCAAGGGGTTCGTCCCACGGCACCCGGTCTTATCCATTTGGTAAGACACGTCATCTGCTAGGCCTCAAGGCCCCTCGCCCTATGAGCATAGGATTCGACTAGAGCCCGAGGGATCGATGCTCAGATCGGGTAGGTAGCATTTATATGTATATATGTATTCAGTGTTAACACCAGTATTGTCATTTCAATTTATAATATATGGCATATTTGTTAGAATGCAGGTATAACCTGTCGAAGCCAGGGTCGAAAGCTTTGGGTACAGTGATTAAACTAAAATTGGATTAGCCGTACATTAATTGGCAGCACGTCCCCGAACAGGTCCAAATATTATGATTGAGAGAGTGGAAGGTAAGTAATAATGTATACGAATTTTGTTTTACTTCTTTCAATATTATTGTATACTTCGTACATTTATACTAATACCCGTAACAGAAATTAGTTACGTGGGAGTCGCAACATGAGGCCCATATGAAGAAGGCCTTCAATGCAAGGGCAGCCTATCGTCTACAGGACATGTACTTGAAGGCTCGTTGGAAAGGCCAAAAGCCTGTGTGGATGTTAGAGCATGTCTGGCAGTGTTTATGAGAGCATTGGTTGACTGTCAATTTTATCAAGAAGTCCGAGCAATCGAAGAAGAATCGGGCTCCAGAGATTAGCGGTTCGTTGCATACTGGGGGGTGATATCCCCCGGTACCCATGTAGCTAGTATGGTAAGTATTTTAATAGCAACTTTATAGTATGATTTCCTAATTACTATAGCATATTAATTAAAGTTTTAATGTAGGCTATTGAGCTTGGTAGGCTGCCCACTCACCTCGAGATTTTTATACGTACCCATCAGCGGAGGTCGGATGGGAGTTAGGTCGAGGAGAGAGCATGGAGGGCAGCCATATATGTATATGTGTGTTACTGTATTTTAACGTTTGTTATGGGTGTAGCTCGTATGCTAATTGTGTATTATGTGTTTACTTAATGTGCTAATTATGTGTATTGTGTGATTTGTTCATGGAGTAACTCCTCTATCTTTCGTGGGCCGAAGCAGCCATTAGATTTCACATGCATATCTGGACCTCTCAAATCAGTGATTAAAAGTTGCAAGAATTGGCGTGTAAGATTCCAATTTTTTATTTATAATTTTTTGGTTTTTGGTTCCAATGTAGTAAGCATGTACTAGGAAAAACAATCATATGTATATGGAAACCATTACTGTAATGCCCTAGATAACGGTAGCATTCCGCCCCGAAATTCGATGCGCTACTCATGATCTAATCTTAACTAAAACCGTAAATAGAAATTCCAAAAATAATTCCATAACTTAACGATTCGAATGCTCCAAAATACAGGCGGGAAATTTTCCAAATTTCCAAATTTCATTGCCAAAGTCCAAATTACAAGCCCACGTATCCGCAGTGCAAATGGAGACTAATTTAAACCAAAATATTATATCCGAAAATTCTAACTATTACAAGCCGACAATCTATACATTCTATCCAAACATAAATCTGGGCGTTCAACACGTCAAGATACATGTTTATGTACATAATTCCAAAGGAGAAGCCATAAACTAATATGAAGCCTTAGTCAGTCAATCCACAGTCTAAGAACCTACATGATGTTTATGGAATCATGAGTCCACTGACCTAGTAAAACTTATAGCCGGAAGACGAGTATTAGAGTTTCAAGGAAAATGAGCATATAAACAGAAAGATAGGAAAGTGATTTGGATAGCAATACAGAACAATCAAGACGATCAATACATATACATATATCAGAACATTTATCACATTCGAGTCAATAGGCTGAACAATCTATTTGGTAGATCTATCACCCTTATATCTTCGACATAAACATTTCACCTTATCCCTCCAACTCCCGAAGGAGCTCAATCAATTAAAAAGCATAGCCGACGTACGTGCTTAGGGTAGCGCTTTAGAATTCTACCTCCAGAATTCATCCGAACTACCCAATAATCAGGGGCTCGAGGGTCTTAGTCGACAATCTGATATTGCCCAAGTTTGGTCCCCAAGAAACCCCACAAGGGCCCCACAATCAATCAATCATATAGGCTTAGAAACAAGAGGGACATTCAATTATTCAATAAGGCCGATGAGGCATAATGTTTATAGGCCATCAATTATCCAATAATATTATTCAATTAGGCCAAACGTATCAATCAATCATTTCGAGAATTCGACTATGGACTAGGGGGTTTTCATTTCAAAACTCGTATTACATTAATAAGATCGGACATGGACTTGTTTTGATATGAAATAAGGGTTAGGAAATTCAAACGGGCGCCTGAGCGCCCAAAACAAAGTTTTGGGTCAGTAGTTGGGCGCTTAAGCGCCCAAGCCACTAAAAAAAATGGTCATTTGACCCGAGAGTGGGTGCTGGGGTGCCCAACAACGTGCGCTCAGGCACTGACTCTCGGGTAGAAATTCAATTTTTCGTCTTTTGATTTTCTTCAAATTTTTTATCCAAAAATATATTTTTGGGATTCTCATATACATAAAAATATTTATAAAACATCATTTTGAAATTTGATTTTGAGATTTATCGAAAGATCATTTTCAAGTCGAAAATACGATTTTTTCCCATATTACCCGTTTTTCAATTGTTCTTAGTTCATTACTCCTCTTAGTCCATGGTCTATAGTTCAAGTCTCACTCCAAAGTATCAGTAAAAAGGTCAACATGATTCATTATGCTTCGGAGTTACATAATAAGGGACAAAGCTTGTGATAGCAAGAAATAACAAGGCAACACATAAGCTCATGCCAAGCATATAGCAATGGAACAAGATTATCATCAACTCGATATCAATAACAATCAATCAAGGAAATAACTAGAATCATATGCTCATGAAGAGGAAGCCATAAGTCTTACCTGTGGTCCTTTGGTCTCGATTCCCAATACGTTCCTAGATTCCCAAAAATATCCCAAGTGATAACACCTAGCATTCAATACCAAGATTCTTGGTTAACATATGATAACTTTCATTTTATCTCGAAATTCCTAATACTTTAACCATAAGATTTTTCCCTATAACTAACTTGACTTAATGCTCTTTCTAACGTTGGCCCTCGATCGACGATCCGATCCGTTCAAAGTTAACGTTCATTACTGACCCTATTCCCATAGCTCTAGTAGGTTGCATTCTAAAGGCATGTTTGGATGTTTTGCTCTATATTTTTGTATGTTTCTTGATTCTATAGTCATCTACACTCAATAAGCTTTCTAACAGTATGTCACATAGGCTAAATTGAAGAGATTAAGGAGGATTTTGAATATTTAGAAGTTGAGGTTAATGCAGTGGGACAGTGAATTCCGAGGATACAGAAGTGTGGGTGTGTTTAATTTGATTCCATCACATTAAACCTTACTAAATTCTCCCATAATTTCATATGTTTTCCATCACTAAGAACCTCATTTAGTTTTCTCATCTCCTATCAATAATTTTCACATTATATTCAAACTTCATCGCTAACTATCATTTCATAAATCACATATGCATATATATATATATATCTATTAAATCACTTCAAATCTTAACAAGACACATATATATAATCTAACATTCTTACTTACCCAAATATCGATGTGGCAAGAGTAAAAATCCTCGATTCCTTCCTTTGAAGTCCTCACTTATCGCGATCACAATTCCAACTAATTTTTCTCACTAGTCAGAAGAAAATGTTGCCCCACTATCGGTGTGTGGGTATAACAATTCTTCTCCCAAAAACAAAATGGTGCAGACACTTGGTATGCACCGTAGTGTCTCCTTGATCCTTGCTTAGTCATCGGAGTTAATAATCCAACAACTTCATCAAAGAGCAAAGGAAATGGAGATAGAGAAAGAGTTGTCTTTTCTTTGGTGTGAGGTAAACTAGCCAAGCACAAGCTTTTATAAGCTCAATAAGGCTTCCCACTTCCTAATTTTTCTAATATGGGATAAGGGATTTATGGTGCTCAAGCTTTCTCCCCTTCACAAATTTTCCAACGTGGGACAAACTTCACTTTTACTCACTTGAAATTCCTTAGCATTAGTGGAGTAACTAATTGGCACGAATCCACATGATTTCTAAGTTTCTTGCTTCTATAAATATCATAATTCGATGATCTTTCCAATAGTAGGTTTCGATCAACAATCTAACGGTTGGATTTTTGTTTAAAACACCTCAAACATCATTCCTCCCACTGCTACTGTTCCTTGGCAGCCCTGGGCAAGTCACGTTCTACTGCCATTTTCAGATATTTTTCTCTATATTTTTAAGTAATTCTTGATTCTAACATTATTCACACTCGATAAGGTTTCTAACGGTATAAAATATGGGTCATTTTGATAAGAAAAAGATAGATTTTGAAGCCTTGCAAGTTGGATGTATTGCTGAAACAGTGGCATTCGAGAATAACATTGTTTCGTGTGTGTGTTTGGATTCGATCCTTAAACCTAAAGTCCCCAAATATTTTTTCAAATCAAAATATTCTTTAAATTAAACCACCTATGGATTCAAGCCTCAAAATTCCTCAATCTTATTTCATAAGATTGAATTTTTCAGGTTGCTACAATTACTTAGTTAAATTGAATTGGTAGACTAGGATAGAGAATGGGAATTGGGGAAGGGGTGGAGCCTTTCCATTAATTGCTGTGGTTTATTAACATACCGTGTGTGCTTCGAATGATATTATAAGGGGGAGTGTTCCTTGAGATTTTTCATATTGTATATATGTTTTTTTTTTTAAAGTTTAGATTATGTTGTAACTATTTTGAAATATAATTTGTTAACCATATTGTGTTTGTCCATCGTTCTAGACTTGTTATGGTATGGTGGAGAGGGCATATTTTTGCCTATATTTAGGGAGTACTCCAGTCAACTAAGACTCCCATTCTATTTAATTCTAGTTATCCCTTCTAAGGGGGTGTTTGATAGTGAAATTGGAAATTAATATTATTAAATAATAAATGATATTAGAATTCTTATTAATTTTTTATTTATATACAAAATTAATGAACAATTTTTTATTTTGTCAATGATTATTTTCACAAGTTAATATTTACAAATATCATAACTAATTAGTTGTGGAATAAAAAAATCTTGTTATTTACAATTGATAATATATATATATATGTAAAGTACATAATTATACATGTATAATATATTATTTGAGGAAAATATTACAATAATTAGGTATAAGTTTTCATTATATTAATATCACTAGTTGTTAAGAATAACAATTTTAATTTCAATTTTTGTGGTACTAAATATTGTTTTATAATTATAATAAAAATGACAACAACAACAAAAATAATAATGATAACAACAATAGCAATAACGAGCACAACATTGATGATAGTACCAACAATGATAGTAACAGAGGGGAAAAAATAATAATAATAAATAAAGCACCCACCGAATATCTTAATTATAAATTGAAGAAGGGTGCGTATGCCAAATTACTATAAATAATATCTGATCTAGCATAACAAACCTGGTACTACATGCAAATAGATTATGGAATTTGGCATTCTAATCTTCCCTACCAAACATACAATTGGATTTTAATCTCCTCAAATCTCCAAAAGCCCACACCATGGTATTTGGGTCAAATAACCTATCAAACACCCCCTAAAGATATTATCCCCAATTCAATGGATGAATCAAAGCAAGGACTATTGATGTTCCTTACTAAAGTGTTTACAATCCAATTAATTTATGTGAAACAAACATTACAACAGAACCTAAAAGATTCATAAAGCATATCCTTAAACGAGGGTATTAACACATCTTCTTAGTAAAGGGATTAATTTTAGCAATCCTATCCTTATATTGTACCTAATAGTACATTATATATGTTTTTCATATAGATGGATATTCCCACACACAGATCATGGATGAATGATAAGCTATATCCTCAACGTGGGGGTTTAAAACCAAGGTTTGTCAGCAGGGTTCAAGAGTTTATTAACCATGCTTCTTCATTGCCCCAATTCCTGAACGAGGGAACAATTAGTTGTCCTTGTATTTGATGTATAAATAAGGGATCTTTGTTGCCTCCTAATGATGTTATGATCCATCTTTATACAAGTGGATTTAAGCCAAACTATTGGTATTGGGTAGATCACAAAGAAATTAAACCGAATAGTGATTATACCGATAACTTGCAAAGATAAAATGAAATTGTCTATGATGCAGTTAGAGGACATTTTGGGTAGACTTTTGATCAAACTAATCAAAGTGAAACACTTGAAGAACAACCAAACACTGAGGCTCAGAGGTTTTATGATCTCTTAAATAAATATAATCAACCTTTATACATTGGTCATAAGATCCATTCTGCATTATCCGTTTCCGTAAGAATAATGTCTATCAGATATGATTGGAATGTGGCTCATGACGTTGTTAATGAGTTCTTAAAACTAATGGGAGAAACTACACCGAAGGAACACAATGTCCCAATGTTTATTATGAAGCAAGGAAGCTAGTTTCGCGATTGGGGTTGATTTCAAAGAAAATAGTTTGTTGCATTAATGGTTGTATGCTGTATTATAAAGATGACTTTGAAAAATTTGAATGCAAGTTTTGTGGGAGTCCACGTTATAAACCACGTAGGGGTAAGAGGAAACAAGTTCCTATGAAGAGAATGCACTACATGTCTCTTATGCCTCAGTTGAAACGATTGCATGCATCAATGAGTTCAGCATCTCACATGCGATGGCACCATGAAAATCATAGAGCAGAGAGTTTTATGTGTCATCCATCAGATGAAAATGCATAGAAGTATTTCGACAATAAGTACCCTGATTTTGCATTTGATCCTCAAAATGTTAGATTAGGGTTATGTGTTGATGGATTTCCACCTTTTACACAAAATGCATCACCTTATTTGTGTTGGCCCGTGATTGTTACCCCATATAACTTGCCTCCAGAAATGTGCATGACACAACCATGCATGTTTTTAACTTGTTTCATACTAGCACCAAAAACCCAAAGTCCCTGATAGATGTATACCTTTAGCCATTAATTGATGAATTGAAGACTTTGTGGTATGATAGTGTCACTACATATGATGCATCAATGGGATATAGTAAAGCATTCACTCTAAAGTATGGGGGAAAACAGTCTTGGTTTGATTGTCATCGACAACTTTTAGATGATAATCATCTATACAGATGCAACACTAGCAACTTAAGAAAGAATCGAACAGATTTTGACCCTCCACCACCTAAATTGAGTGGAGAAGAAGTGTGGAAAATTGTTAGTGACTTGCCTAAAATTGTCGAATATGGCTGTGCACCTAAAATTGGGGGTTACCATGTAGAGCATAATTAGACAAAACAATCTATCTTTTGGGAATTGCCCTATTGGAAGAATAATTTAGTTCGTTACAACTTAGACGTGATGCATATAAAGAAAAATATTTTTGACAACATATTCTATATCCATAAATGGATATGAACGCCAAAACCAAAGATAACATCCAGGCACGCATGGATTTAAAGGAATATTATAGGTGTCAGGAATTAGAATTAGTAGAGATGGCTAATGGGCAGTTTGTAAAGCTAAAGGCTAAGTATGCATTCATATCATAATAGAGAAAAATAGTTTGTGAATGGTTAAAGGGTCTTATGATGCCGGATGGGTATTCCTCAAATCTGGCACGTTGTGTTGATACCGATGAGGGAAAGTTATATGGGTTAAAGAGTCATAATTGTCATATTTTTGTGGAACAGTTGCTCCCAATCGTATTTAAAGATTTACCTGATTCGATATGGAAACCTTTGGCCGAGTTAAGTTCTTTTTTCAAATATCTGTATTGGACAAATCTAAGACATGATGACTTAGCGTAGATGAAGAGAAATATTCCAATTATACTCCGCAAGTTAGAAAGGATATTCCCACCACGGTTTTTCAATTACATGAAGCATCTTATTGTCCATTTGATTGATGAGGCACGAAATGGAGACCCCGTACAATTTAGAAGGATGTACCCATTCGAGAGGTAACAAATTTACCAATGATGTAATATAATGTTATATAGTAAGTGCTAATATTTTAAACTAATCGTTCTTTTATTTTAACTTATGGAACTAGGTATATTGAAAAAAACTATAAAGCCAAAAGCTTAGGTTGAGGGCTCCATATGCGAGGCATTGCTTTGTTGAGAAACATCAAATTTTTGTTTTTCTTACTTTGAGTTTCATGTACATACATTAAGGACGAGGGTTGGCAGAAATGATAATGGCGGTTCAGATAATTCAATTCTTTCGACGTTGTCCATATTCAATCTACCCGGCCGTGCATTGGGGGCATGTGCGACTAGGTGGCTGAGTGATAAGGAGTACAAGTCAGCAATGCTTCATGTTCTGTTCAATTGTGAAGAAGTAAAAGTTTTTATTAAGTGCAAATTAAATATCTCATGATATAATTATAACATGTTTTTGAGACCTAATGATCTTCTGTTGCTTTATTGTATATAGTTATTTTGTTGAATACTTCCGAATCTGTGAACAAAATGCTGATACTAGGGTTGACGAAGAATTTGCTAATTGATTTCAGTCATATGTAAAAACAAAAATTATTCTCCTTCCATATCAACTAAATTTATATAATATCATACAATTTAACTTTTAATTTATGTTATGTAGGTTCATGATCTTCAAAATGGTGTCACAAATCAATTCTTTATTGATATGGCTTGGGGTCCTAAGAGAATGGTTAGGACTTGGCCAAAGTACTTTGTCAATGGTTTTAAGTTTCATACTAGATCTTGGGGCGAGGGTAAAAAAGACAATAACTAGCGGGATTTGGGTTAAGGGCACTAATGGGAAAGGCATTCAGGATGATTACTTTGGGATGTTGAATGAAATTGTGGACTTAGAATACGTAGAAGAACCTACAAAGAAAGTCGTTTTATTTGCATGTAAGTGGTTTGATCGAACTCCTAGACAAGGAACCCGTATAGTTCACCCAGAATATCCAGTTATTGAAGTTAAATATAGGGGTAGATATAAAAAATATGATCCTTTCATTATTGCTCAACAAGCTAGGCAAGTCTATTACTTCCATACTCAAGCAACATGAGAGATAAGGCCAACTGGTGGGTTGTGATCAAAACGAAAGCAAGGGCTAGAGTTGAAACCAAAGACTTGTTAGAAACGGCATATCAAAATGATTTTGCATCAAGGGTTAGAACAATAACTTCAGACGAGCTTGTAGACACCTTGATTGACCCAACTGTCCACTAGAAGATATTGATCATCATGATTTAAATATTGCTGGGATAATGAATAATGACAAGAATAAAGAAGACAAATATGAAGATGGAGATAAGGATGGAGACAAAGATGAAGATGAATCAACTAATTCTTACAGCGACTAGTTACTTAATTTAGTATGATATGATATTATTATTAGAGTTAAATATATTTTACCCCCTGTATTATTGTAAAAGGGAAGATTAGCCCCTATTTTTTTCTAATTGTAAGATATACCCCTGTATTAACGTTAAACAAATTCTGTAGTTAAAAAATATCCCCTATAACCTAGCAATAAGGGCCTTATAACCTGGTTATCCCAAAATACAGGGGGGTATGTTGCAATTAAAAAATACAATGGGGTAATCTTCCCTTTCGCAATAATACAAGGGGGTACAATGTATTTTTCCCATTATTATTATTATGTGTTACTTCAATTTGCCATTATGTGCATTGTGCTCTTATGTTAACTTGATTATTTACTTGTATATATATACACAATATGACTAATGGAGCAGACCGTGGCTACAAATTGGGGGACAGGGTGGATATAGACTACTTACAGTTGATGACCAGCTCAAGGACGAGGACTACAGAATGAGAATGAGGGCAATGAGGATGAAGACTACCACTCGGATGATTTTTCACCGCCTTTCTAGTTTGAATTGTTTTGTTAGATTCTAAAACAAATAGTTTGTAATTATATGTTAATTTTACATATTGCTTTGAATATTTGGATAATAATATTATAAATTTTGTTTGTTTTGACATTTTATTTGAGATTTTTTTTTCTGTTATTAACATATTTTAAACATGTTAAAATGATAAATTAATATTTATTTTTTTTGATTATGTAGTTATTACAGGCAGGTTTGAGACGGTCTATCCGTCGCTAAAAATATGAATAATTAAATAAAATTAAAATAT
Source organism: Handroanthus guayacan (assembly GCA_014898755.1). NCBI lineage: Eukaryota > Viridiplantae > Streptophyta > Magnoliopsida > Lamiales > Bignoniaceae > Handroanthus > Handroanthus guayacan. Next base: position 534,457 of record JACFYI010003819.1, on the reverse strand, counting down.
AAATTAATTACTTGAGATGGATTTGAGAAGGAATATCCGTCTCCAAACTAAAAATAAAGCTTAAAATAAATAAGTTTTAAGACGATTTTGAAATGGGCATAACCTCGCTATGTTTCATTAATTTGAGACGGATCTGAGACAGATTTGAAATGGATATTCCGTCGCTAAAAGATCAATTTTGAGACGGAATAGAGACGGTAGATCTGTCGCCCTTGGATTTCAGAGACGATTTGTTTTTAAAAAGGCATCCATTTTGAGACAAAAATTTCCGTATCTAAATCGTCTCAACACCCTCGCTAAAGTTTTGGGATGGAAAATCGTCTCAAAAATTCGTCTCAAAAACTTTGCGACCCTGCCTTTTGGGATGGAAGATTTTCCGTCTCTAATCCATGATTAGAGACGGTTTAGAGATGGATTGTTCTGTCACTAATGCCGCATTTTCTTGTAGTGTTGTGCTTCGCTTGGTGGTATGGAGACTTGTCCAACCATGTTTGACGAGGAGAAAGATGTTAAAGAATGCATTACTACCATTTGAGACTCGATATTTTTACTAGTTTATGTACATTTGGTGATATTTGAACTTTGGTGTGGTGATATTTGAACAATTTGTTGTGAATTTTTGAAGTTTTGTATTTGTTGTTTGTTTCACTTTAATGATTTTAATTTTTATTTGATGTATGTTTTTTAAATTTGTTGATGAATAATTTAGTTTAAGTTCATTTTGTAAATTTTTAAGTTTGCAATTTATTTGGAAGTTCATAGTATTTTGAGACTTGTTAGCATGCAAGTGAAAATAAAAATGAATTTATAAGTAATATGCAAAAGGAATTTTCTTTTTCTTTTTCCTGGGCAGGTTGGTGGGTTAACCCGCGAACCCAATGAGGCACAACGGGGCAGGGCTTCAGAGGAGGGGGAGGGACAATGCGGGGTCTCTCAGGGTGGGTTTGGGGCGAGCGAGGTTTGGGGCCTGCCCACCCCACCCCAAACTCAGCCCATTGTCCTTCTTGATATTGATTATTTTCTTTTTTTTTTTTATATGAATAATATATTGATTATTGTTTAAATAATTTTTAGGATCACATGGTGATGCTGATAAGATAGGAGATGATGCTAAATTGGTTGGCATTAGGGATTTAGAAAGATAAGAAGTTTTGATTTTCTTAATATATTTTATACTTTTTGTATCCATTTTTTCCCCCTATTGGAAGAGAAACTGGAATTATAGATTGTAGTTTTCAATGCATTTTTTTTGTTGGAAAATTTCGACACCTTACTAACAAAAAAGGTGTCGGCAGACACAATTGAAGCAAAGCATCGGAAAAGAGATGGTAATTTGATGGAAATTATGACGGGATCATTTCCCACATTAGGTGGAAGTCGGTAACGATCCGAAACATGACCAAATTTTTGGAGGAAAGACTCTTCACCCTTTACCTTTACCAACACTAGCAAAAATAGTAATGTGATGGAAAATAAGAATATTGTAAGCATTTCTCCGACGCATTAGGCGTCTATAGGTTATTAGCATCTGCCCATCTACCAACTCTTTTTGGTATCAGAAAAGAGTTGGTAATAGATTTTTAGGGTTTTTTAAAACTTTTTTAGGGGTTTTGGGGTTTTGGGGTTTATTGTTTACATATGGTTTAGTTTTATTATAAATAATTAATTGAAATTCGAATCAAATTTTGTCACAGTTATATTAACTAAACAATACTTGTGCTATATTGTAAACCAAATTTATAAATTGGTTATATACGGAGGTAATATTATATACAGATAACCGAGATATATGTAATTATGTTCTGGTACTTATTAATATATTCCTATGCTAACTGATTTAATTAATTAATTTTTTTATCTCTTACATATATATATATATTTACAATCTGAACTATAATTGTGTTACACACAACTTATGAGTTCATTAGTAATCAAAATTAATCAACATTAATTATCCCAATTATATATAATTAGAACTAATTAATTATATATGATGTATATATAGAAAAATAATATAATATATATTTGAGGATTGAAAATTTTTGTTAATTATGTAACTTGATTAGAAAATTATTTTTATATTCATATTAGTTAAATAGTATATAAATTTACTCATTTACAAAAAAATATTGTCTAACAAATAAAACCAGGGCTGTTGGTACGTTTGCGCTTGTAGAGAGACGATAATCTTTAAATAGCATTGGTGAGTGTGACACTCCGAGAATTCCCCTAAAATGAAATTTTTGAATCATTGATTTTTTTTCGAAAATTCATTTGATTTAAAATCACAAGCATCGTTTTGAAATCAAAATATGTTTCATGCATCCAAACGATTTTCAAGTAACCAAGTTCCGTTTTCTCATCACATTTCAAATCAAACAAGCCCCAAAAATTCCTAAATACAATTCTTGAATCACCGATTTACTGAAAATTCATTTGATTTTAAAATCGAGCTTTGTTTTAAAACCAAAACACATTTCACGCATTCGAAAATATTTCGAACCAATACGTTTCAAGCGCACGTCACGTCTCGACTCAAAAACAAGCCCAAAACAAGCTCAATACCTAGCCACTATAATTCACCAAAGAAAGAAGCTTTGAAAACTAAAAAAAAGAAAATGTAAGAAAGATGGGGCTGTAGAAGCTCCAGCGAGACAGCTGCAAGATGGATAGATTTTCCATCCATCCATCCATCCTACCAAGTCACATAGCCATTCGAATCTACCTCTAAACTATTGATATTGATTTCGAGGGGTTCAAACTTTTGGATTCTCTCATTTTGGCCC
>JACFYI010003819.1:511753-527553 GCA_014898755.1 Handroanthus guayacan | reverse complement strand
TTATGCTCATGTTCTTTGAAACTCTTATTCTCTTTTGCATGCTATAAGTTTTACGGGTCAATGGACTCATGACCCCATTTAACATGTAGGTTCTTGAACCGTAAGCGATTGAATGATTGATTGTATCTATTGTATTTTGGTCTAACCTATCGTTTCGGAACTTCTGGACTCAGATTTGTATTTTGGATCGACATCATGATTTTGGACTCATGAAATGTATAGAATATTGGATTGTATTGATAAGTTAGATTGCTCTATGAAATTTTGGACAATTTGGTTTGTAACTATACATTTGGGAATTAGTTTGGATCGTTTGATGGATTTTTCGAATTTAGCTTGAATGATTATGATGTATTAAGTTTTTGATGGTTTTGGAACGATTATCCGTCCTCGAGTAGCACTTTGGATCTCGGGACGAAAGGCTCCTGGATTTCGGGGCGTTACAGTGAGGCACTTATAAATCTTAAATTATGTCATTTAGAGTTGTCGGTAGGCCATTGGAGTGCAGCAGTCACTTTGACCAAAATTAAGTGCCTCGCAAACTATGTTATAAATAAATGTCTATATTCGTAAATAAGGCATTGGTAAGGAGACAAATTATTAGAATTATATTCACAGTGCAGTCACTTTTTTCCCTTCCTCTCTTTTCTTTCTCCCTATTTTCCCTCCTCTATCACTATCTTCCCTCACTTCCAATGTTGTCATCATGCCACCGCCATCGCTAGCCGCTGAGATTCACTCATCGTTGCAATTGCTACCTCGGGTACAATTTTTCTATCGATTAATTTTTCATTTTTGCGTTATGGAATCTTGTTTTATGATTTTGTGCTTGAATGTTATATTTTCTCAACTGAGGGTCTGAGTTGAAATTTGATAGTATTTGGGTTTGAATTTGCAATTTGCTTTGAAAGTTGATCACTTTAGGGCTTAAATTGTGACGGGTGGTTGAAATATATGTTCTAATTTCTTGTATTTATTGGGTTATTGTAACTTGTGAGTGTTAGGCTCGATTGGTTTTTTGTATTTTTGGGTTAATTTTTATTGTTTTATGATTTGGGCTTCAATTTGATAATATTAGGGGTTTTAATTTGGAATTTGGGTTGAAAATTGATTGTATTTGGGTTTGAATTTACTATGTGTTACAAACATTGATAATTTTAGGTCCTCAATTGTGTTGGACTTTTGAAATTTATGTTCTAAGTTCTTGTATTTGTTGGGTTATTGGAATTTGTTAGTATTAGGTTTGAATTGATTTGGGTTATGGAAATTTGTTAGTTTTAGGGCTTTAGTTTTGAAGTTAAAACAATTTAGGACCTTGGATACGAGGTTAAAGGAAGTTGGGAAATTAGACCTTGGGAAATAAAGTTGATATATGATGTGTAATAGGACTTTATCTTTTAAGATTAATGAAGGCTTAATGAAGTTTGGGATATACAATTAAAGTTAAGCATCCAATTTGACCAAATGCAAATGTTTAACTTTCTTGATTAATTAGTTAATTTTAGTTTATTTTTCTAAATTTTTTTAATATATTATTATGTTTATAGGTTTTTTCCATTTCACAATTTGTGCTTCCACATTCCCATTGATAATTGATTTCAGGGTAATTTGCTAAACCCTTGATTTCTTTTTTATTCTATTAGAAATTCTAGAAAGTTAAGATGATAAAGATGGATATGCATGCATGCTAGGTGGAATTGGTGGACTAGGAAGGAGGATGAGATTTGTGGAAAGAGGTGGAATCTTCCCATTATTTGCTGTGAATTAATTAATTACATCCTATGTGTGCATGGAATGGAGATATAAACAATGCATTATATTTAAAATTTTGTTCATGTTTGAATTAACTTTATGAAATATAAGTTGGTTTTATACTTGTTTGCCTATGAGTATTAATAATTTTTCTAAACACACGAATTTTAGACAAAATTTTTATGAGGGGATGGTTTGTCAAGATTTTTGTACACAGCATTGGTTAAGCAACAAGACTAATTAGGGCTTCCCATGCTTGTCAAAACGCACAAACTTTTACTTAATCACAAAAGAATTAATCAGTAACACAGTATTTTATACATGAAGTTACTTAAGCAATTTCAAAACCTTTGAGTAAGTATCTTGTGTGTCTTTTAACTTGCCAATCCTCTTACTCCTCAAGTCTGGTGACTCCTGTAACTTGTTTTTAGAAAAATGTTTAGTAAAAATTGAGTTGTATTAGGAAAAACTCTGTCAAAATTTTTATATAAAAATTTGTTTAAGAACCTCAAATTAATTACAAGTGAAAACACACAATCTTTTAACTCAATCGCAAAACCTTTGAATAGATATCTTTTTTTTTTTTCCTCTCTTTTTGTTAACTTAATCACAAAACCTTTGAACAAGCATCTTATGTGTTATTCAACTGGCATTCTTTTTCTTCACTAGGTCCTATGACTTCCTTCATATGGTAAAGAATCATTATGCTCGGTGATGAGGAGAATTGTCCGATTGCGTGGGATTTAGAGTTATCTTCTCATGCTTTTCTATTACTATGTGCATATATTTTAGTTAAATAACATTGAAAATCAAATATCTGAGAAAAATTCAATCCAAAATCTAGAATATTCTCTAGTAAAAAATCTTTGAATCTGTATGTTATGTTCGAATACACCACATTTTGACTTTGTGCTTTGAATCAATATCTTATATGTCATTCGACTTGGCAGTCTTTTTTCCTGTGCTCTAATGACTCCGATGAAATGAATGATCATCTGGCATGATGATGAAGAAGGCTGTCTCATTCGCCAGGACAAGGAGATAACTTATCATATACAATTTTGATACAATTCTAGTCTAATTTTAGGTGCAATCCTATACAATGATACAATTCTAATCCTTTAATATTCTAACAATTCTTCACTCTTTTTACATATAGAATACTTTTTTTTGGGCTCTCCAAATTTAGATGGATATTTCACCACATAGATCATAGATGTATAATAGGCTATATCCTCAACATCGTGGTATTAGAGAAGAGTTCACCAATAGGAGCAATGAGTTTATAAATTATGTTAGTACAGTAGACCATTTGTTGACTGAGAATATGATTAGATGTCCATGCCTCCAATGCAAAACTTAAGGCCATCGTTATAAACCATTTTGTGTTCTTCCTAATAGGAATTCCAATAGGAACGGTCCAGCTAGCAGTTTCAAACTGAGGCTGACGAGGGCATGTGCGTCTATACTTAGCAATTCGAGACTACTGTCTGGAAGAGGTTGGCCCGAAAGAAAAATGAAGGCCGAGTGTATAGGATAGCATAACAACAGTTGTGATCTCCGAGCCACAATGCCTTATCAGAGGCCACTTCCCATCTCGCCATGCAATCAGCATATGAAGAGGACATGTTGAAGAAGGCGAGGAGTTAGATGCAGTGGTTTAAGGAGGTAGTTCCTCGCATTTACCACTTGATGCTAACTTTCGATCATAGCAACAAGAGATTACCCATTTTTCTCATGTACATAATGTAGAAGATGGACATGTTACTGGAGCAAAACGGTTGAGCTTCTTTCTTTAGTCTGCCACCATGATCACAATTGACCATGGTTCACCGGAATGCCTTTTTTGTTTTTGGTAGAACGGCATCAGAACAATAGGTGTCATTCCATTGAGATGGTACAAAACAACAAAATCATCTTTTCACCGCAATTATCATTAAAAAGATGGAATGGCATTCCAAACCGTTTTTAAATCCTAAATGGTAGATCAGATCGGAACATTACAAAACGGGTCGATGGATTTCAATAGATCCAAGCATAAAATGCTTGCAAAACTTTTGAAGAAACGAGATTTCATATTTGTCTATAGTGATTGATAATGAATAAACGTGTTTTTTGACCCTTTCTTTGGGAAGATTTCCACTGTATAGGAACTTTAATGAAGATTATAGTTCTTCACTGTTTAGTTCAGAGAGTGTTATTGTCTAATTTGGTGGAACTTTGCATTCGTCGAAACCTAGGATGTTTCTGAAAATGTTTAATCTTGCTGCCTATGAGTTCAACATTAGTAAGTTAGTGAAATTTGTTGAATTCTTGATTTCTATGTGAAGCATGCAACAGGTTGTTCAAGTTTCATCAAGCTTTTGATAAGAACAAGACTCAGAGAATATTCGTCAAGCCACAAGCTCTACAGTCAAAAAGTAGGAATAAACTGAAAATGTTAAAAGAATATTTGTTATGAATAAGAAGAATTAATTACTTTCTTTAGTGTATAAATAATTATATTATTGACACAATTGGAATAAAGAATACTTATAGAATAAAAATTTTGCTTTTTTGCGTATAGAATACAAATTTTGCTTTTTCTACTTTTATAATGATATGCCCGACATGATTGGAAAAAATTTGCAGAATCATAACAATAATTTTTTTCTTTTCACCGTGTCCATTTCAAAATTACAATGATTGTCTAGAGGGAGCCAACTGAATTGGTTTCTTTAAATATATCAAACCATCTTGCGTTTTCTCCAATATATTTGCCTTTTTCGGATACGTTTTGTGTTCTTCTATAAAATCAAATTTTAACACTATATTTATCAATAGAAAAATTTGCTTAGAAACTTATATTTTTAGGAAAATTTTCAATTTTAGGTCCTGGACTATGTCACTAAATCACATTTGGTCCTTGTACTTTACACCTCATCACATTTAGTCCCCCAACTTCTTATTTTTAGTCATTTATGGTCCTCCCGTTAATTCCTCTGTTAAAGTTAACGGAAGCCCAATTTTGTTAGAAAAATTGGACCAAATTGACACCCAAATATGGCTAATTTTATCCCAATGCCATTTTCATGTGTTTTCACCTCTTTCTTTCGTTTGTTCACCTTTTTCTTCCGTGTGTTCGTTATCATTCACATTTAAAAACCACCGCATGTGAGGATTAAATGAGATATAAGATCCACCCTTCTATGGCATCGTTCTTGTTGAATACCAATGAGGCATGAATGTTATTATTAGTTACAAATTTTCATCTTCTTTTCCTTGTGAGTAAAGCATTGAAGTATTCTTGTAGTCTATCTTGAAACTTCACAATACTTTAAACTGAGGGGCCTTAGCTCTCCAAAGACTTAGAGGGTGGAAAACCAATGCTTCAATTAATTTGTGATGCTTGAAAAGGTAAAGATGACTAAGTAGCTATCCATTTATATATAATTATATTCCTGATGCAATTGGAAAAAAAAAAATGTGTATAGAATAAAAATTTTGCTTTTTCAATTTTATAATGATATGCGTGACGTAATTGGAAAAAAATTGCAGAATAATAATAATAATAATTTTTTTGCGGAATGATAACAATAATTTTTTTCTTTTCACTGTGTACATTTCAAAATTACAATGTTTTTCTAGAGGAAGCCAATTGAATTGGTTTCTTGAAATACATCAAACCTTCTTGCATTTTCTCCAACATATTTGCCTTCTTCTAATAGATTCTGTGTTCTTCTATAAAATCAAAAGTTAACACTATATTTATCGATAGAAAAATTTACTTAGGCACTTATTTTGTTAGGGAAAATTTTAATTTTAGTCCCTGAACTATGTCACTAAATCACATTTGGTTCCTGTACTTCATACCTCATCACATTTAGTCCCCTAACTTCTTATTTTTAATCATTTCTGGTCCTCTCGTTAAGTCCTCCATTAATGTTAATGGAAGTGCAATTTTAGTAGGAAAATTGGACCAAATTGACACCCAAATATAGCTGACTTCATCCCATTGCCATTTCCATGTGTTTTCACCTCTTTCTTTCATGTAGTTCGTTCACATTTAAAAACTACAACATGTGAGGATTAAATGAGATATAAGATCCACCTTCATATGAAGTTGTTCTTGCTGAATACTGACAAGGCAGGAACGTTGTTATTAGTTACAAATTTTCATCTTCTTTTCCTGGTGAGTGAAGTATTGATGTATCCTTATATTCTATCCTGAGACTTCACAGTGCCTTAAGCTGACGGGCTTTGGCTCTTCAAAGGCTTAGAGGGTGGAAAACCAATACTTCAATTGATTTGTGATTCTTGAAAAGGTAAACATGACTAAACAGCTATCCATTTTTCCGTTTTCTAAAGGAATATATGTTTTAAAATTAAAATTTATTACCACAAAGTTGAATTAGTTACATGAATCATATTATTACTCAACTTTTGAAAAAACTAAAAAACTATTTTGGTAATTCACTGTATTTACTGTGTACAAGTATACTTTATGCCAGGTATGTGAATATAGAAGAGGGAAGAGAAGAAGAAAAGAGGTGAAAACACATGAAAATGAGGGAAGAGGGAAAGAAAAGCGGTGAAAACACATGAAAATAGCATTAAGATAAAGTCAGGTGCATTTGGGCACCAATTTGATCCAATTTTCCTGCCAAAATTGGGCTTTTATTAAACTCAATGGATGAATTAACAGGAGGAACTAAAAGTGATTAAAAATGAAAAGTTGGTAGACTAAATATGGTAAGGTGTGAAGTACAGGGACTAAATATGATTTAGTGATATAGTTTAGGGACTAAAACTGAAATTTTCCTATTTTGTTACCTCAATGTGGGTCATTAGGATTTTGTAATTAATAGTTTTTTATCTCGATCTTAAAGTATTGTTAGAATTATAAATTATTAACAAGTTGTAATAAGTAATGTTTTCTTTGTTTCTTTTTTAATTTTTTTTTTTAACTTTCCTAACAATTCTTAGATAAAACAACATTGCTACTTTTTAACCATAATGGAAGAATTTTTAAATATAATATGAAGAAGATTGTATACAAATTATACTTATTAATATAATAATTGATTGATTTTGTGAATAATATTCTTTTTATTTCTTTATATTATTTATAATATAAAACTAATTAATTTTTTTAAATCAATTTAATATGATCATTTGCTAATCATTTGGGTTGGGATTTTGGTGATCCAATGCATGATGGCCAAAAAATATCAAATGTCATTTTTGCAAGAAAGTTATTCGTGGTGGAATTACTAGATTAAAACAATATATTGCACATGTGTTTGGAAATGTGGAGACATGCATGAAAGCTCTAAACGATGAAGCACAAATGGTCGGAAAACATTTTCAGAATCCAAAGTTGCGAGAGAAATAATGAAAAGAAAAAAAGAAGCAACTATAAATTTAATTCAAGAAGAAACAAGGAATATGTAAGACAGTGAAAATAGTAGTGGAAAAGGTGACCTTGATAGTGGCTATATAACAAGAGGGTCTGTGACAAATGGAGTTTAAGTAATTGAGGAATGCTATGAGAAAAAGTTGTAAAATAGCTACTTTTGAGGAAGATACGCATGCTTGTTATGGCTATGGTATATCCAATTTCAATCTGTGACATGTAGTTTTGTAACTATATGAGATTCTTACCAATTTTATTAATGCTAAATTTTTATATTATAGAGCATTTTGGTGTTGGTTCATCTCAGGGTCTTATAACAGGTGTAAAATAAGTCATGACACGCAGTGCCAATACGAAAAAAAGACCAATAGTACAAAAGAAAGACCTGTAGGGCAACCCTCTGGGGAATTGATTCTTTATATTTCCATCTAGGCAAAAGAGTGTAAAGAACTGATTTACTTCTTAAAAGATAATAGGAGTTCATAAGGCAATTTCTGATTCTTCTATTCAATGCTATCCCATTTCATGCGGTTGATAGTGGATCGTGTTATCAATCCATAATCGGCACTTTCACTGAAGTTGGACCTGGAATAAAAGTCCTTGGAAATGCCAAATTGGTGGGATTTATCTAGATGAGGAGGTGGAAGAGATTGAGGCTTATATAAACATATTGAAAATGAAATGGCCGGAGGATGGATACACAATTATGTGCGATGGTTGGAGTACATACAATAAACATCCTATATTGAATTTTATGATATACTCTGATCGCCATATGGTATTTCATTCTTCCATAGATTGTACTAACAAGAGAAAGCCAACTGACTATATTTTGTCTCTTTTGAATAAAGTTATTGATGAAGTCAAAGAAGAAAATGTTGTGTAGGTCGTTACTGATAGTGAAAGTGCAAATAAAGTTGCTCGAGGAGCTCTCATGTTATAGAGACCACATTTGTTTTAGTCACCTTGTGCGGCACATTGCATTAATCTGATGTTAGCAGACATCGGGAAGATGACAAAAATAAAGAAATGTATGGAAAAATCAAAGCATATCACAAGTTTTATATAAAACAATGGCAAGCTAGTGAATTTGATGAAAATATACACAATGATAGAGAATTATTGAGACCCGGTATTGCTAGATTTCCCACTAAATTTGTAACCATCGAAAGTTTTATTTGTCATCAATTTAATTTGAAAAAAATGTACACCACCTCTGAGTGGGAAGAGTATAATTCTCAAAGATGAAAAGTAGTAGACAAAGTGTATAAAATTATTATGGAGTCTAGATTTTGGAAAGGGACACGGGAAGTAAGTCTACCATGGAACCATTGGTAAAGTTATCAAAATTTGTGGATCAAGATAAAAAACCCACATGGTCATCATTTATGAAGGTATGGACAGAGCTAAAATGACAATAAAAGAGGCAACTAAAGATTGGGAAACTTATTAGGCCATGACTGATGAGGGATGGTACAGGCAACTGTACCACAATTTGCATGTAGCAGGTAAAAATATCCTTTATTAAATACTTATCATTTAGTTAAATTTAATTATATATGCGTGAGTAAATACTGTAACACATTATCATATCTAAATATGTATTTTAGCATATTTTCTGAACCTGACACTGCAATATTCTGGAACGTGTGTGTATATTGATGAGGTAAGGCAAGAACTAAAAGTTGTAATCAAAAGGTTTGAACTAGACTTAAACGCACAATCCCAAACTATCAATGAGATGGGGTATCTTTTACGGTCTATTTCAACATGTGATATCTTTTAAGTGGTCACAATTGTTATATTGCTTTTGTTTATTTATAGGTTAAATTGTTTAGAGACAAGATTGGAGAGTTTGGGTCTCCTCTTACAAAAAGAGCAGTTAGAAACACTTTACCAGATGATTTAACTTGTAATTATTTTTTTCATTAGTTTTTTAATTCTATGAAGTGCTATCATATATATAATTATCCTTTGCACTTTATATTAGCTAAATGGTGGATAAACGTGATGAAGCTCCACACCTTAGGAAAATTGCTATTTGAAGTCCTAAGTCAAACGTGATTTCCTACTTAAGCCTTGAAAAAATATCCGAATATTCATTCGACCACCGCATCCGTATTCGAAATTAATTGATATTATCCATATCAAAAAATATTTGGATATATTCGTATCCATAGCTATTGCCTAAAATTTCGAATATGGGCACATAATTTTATGTATAATTGTTTATATAAATAATATAATGTATACGTATTAAATTGTATATAAAAGATCATATTTAAACATTATATACTATATATTAGAACTTTAGACTATGTTGGAATATTTGAAGTAATTTGATTCATGAATTTTAATTTTTGGGTATAATATAACAAATTTGGATAGTGGATGAAAATAGCGAATAATGGATACAACATTATCCCAATATTATGTCTTTATCTTAACTATTAAAATGGATACCAAATATCCAAATATTCGACGGATATGGATAGGGATATTCATTTTCGATGTCTGATAAAATTTGAATCTGAATATCCATATCTAGATAATAATCAGATGTGGATACGGTGTACTAATATTCATATCCGAATATCTGAATTGATAGGCATACTTCTACTGGTTGTGAGAGGAATTGAAGCACATGATCTCTTATTCACACAAAGCTTTGTAATCGTTTAGGTATCACAAAGTTACACAAGTTTGTATATGTCCACTATAATATGCGTCTTAGAATGTGTAATTTCCATTATAAGAATAAGGACAGTGATTATAATCTTCCAATTGATCTTAATCAAATTTTTCATTATGATGATAACCTAGATGAGTGGATTAGAGAGATTGAACCAGTTCTATTACTAGATAATGATATGGAGTGGTTGAGTAGAGAAGTTCCTATTGCTCAATTACATAGAGTCATGATAATCCAATTATCAATGCTCTAGGGCGTGCAAAAAAGAAAACCACTCATGCCATGTCAAGACAACAAAAAGGGAAAAATATTCAAGCAAGTCCGAAAAGTAATGATAGTGATGGCGGAGATGATGATCAAGGGCCATATGACGATAGTGGTGGTCAACAAATTGCTAAAGGTGACCATGGCTATAATGATAGTCAACATAACACTGGAATGCCTTTGGTACAAGGCGATAAAAGTTATTATGCAACATAAGACACAGATCATAATTATCGTCCCACAATAGAGGAACAATGTCATTTCTTCATTGACTTGTTGAGTGCTAATGATTATTCCAATCCTAGTAGAACATTAAGAAGATGGTCTTCAAATATTAATGAGTATATGCAAAGCCTTGGCCTAAGAGATGGCCAACAAAGTTGGCATAGGTAGTACTTTGATTTTGAGCCAAGTAGCAATGCCAGCAATTTTTCATCTCATATCCCTTCTCATAGATATGATGATAGGAGTCATCACAATTCTAATGGACAACATAATACACATTATGATCATTTATCCTTCAACACTAAAAATAGATATCACGAATTTGATTATGAAGGATATCCTGATCATGTGCCTTCGCATAACATTGGATCATATCATGGACATAGTTATGGATCTTCTAGTAATAGTTCAAATAGTATTGGACATAAAGGTTTTGGATACTATTGCATGGGGGACGAGTCAGTCTCATACAGACAACCATCATATAATGCACACCCAATATACACACCTTCTACATGAACATTTTAGTTCGTATTATCCATCATACTTCCAAGTTGAAGATTACTTTTCTAGTCAATTTAATAATCCTCTTAGGACATATAGTAATGATTTTGTGCCCCCTCGTCATTCCACTTGGTATTAGATATAATCTATGTAATTTTTATCCTTCAACACTAAAAGTAGATATCACGAATTTGGTTATGAAGGATATCGTGATCATGTGCCTTCCCATTAGATTGGATCATATCATGGACATGGTTATGGATCTTCTAGTAATAGTTCAAATAGTATTGGACATAAAGGGTTTGGATACTATTGCATGGGGGACAAGTAATTCTCATACGGACAATCATCATATAATGCGCAGTCCCATCATATTCTATTGGTTCTGATTTATCTACCCAATATACACACCTTCTACATGAACATTTTAGTTCGTATTATCCATCATCCTCCCAAGTTGAAGATTACTTTTCTAGTCAATTTAATAATCCTCTTAGGACATATAGTCATGATTTTGTACCCCCTCGTCATTCCACTTGGTATTAGATATAATCTATGTAATTTTTTGTCATATCAATTTGATATTCATTATGTTGACAATAGTTTCTTTCATATACATTTGTATTTTTTGTTAAATGAAAAATCTACGAATAATTGGTATGTAGTGTCTTCAAAAAGGTTATCAAATTATATTAATCTATAGTATTTAAAATTATATTAATTAATAATACATGCACTAATAGATATTTTTATATGTCCTAATATTTTTCACAATTTTTTTTTTTGGAATTTGTTTGATATTTTAAGCAAAAAATGTGTGGATTGGTTACGACTATTCCACGATAATGCAATTGAACTGGAGCGATGGTCATTATTTCGGCTCTAGCAACCATTTCGACGAGCCATGCAACCAACTTCGCAGTCAGCATCCTAGTAGCGACCATCATCGAAGTCTGGCCAACCACCACCGCCACAAAAAAAAAAGAGGGCTTTGGCGAGGGGTATGTGACTTTGGTACAGGATATTTATGATTTTCTCACTACCATATTGTCTCATTGATTTCTTTTTTATATGTTTGAACAATTTACGTTGCACATTTGTTTTATTTGAATAATTTAGATTATGTTGTTGTTTTACTTTAGTTTTTAAATTATACTTTTCATTTGGTAAATATTTATAAGTATTTAGCTGAATATATGGAAGATTATTTCGTTTATGTGAATACCTTTCTCGGCTTTTTGGCTAAGATCAAGTGTAGTATCTGTTCTTATCAGTTTAATATTTGATACGTGAGCCATTGGCTCACATGATATTAAATTAATTTTTTTAGGGGGAGAGTCCATCACAGCAGCTTGCTGCTGGGGCTCTCGAGCGTCGCCTTGGCGTTGCACTACTGCCTTGGCCTGGCGCACCCCACCTTAAATATATATATATATTGTTGGTATTATTGTATTGTGTAGGTTATACATGTTTTTAATTAAAAAAAATACTTTTTTCAATTGTTTAATACCATTCCAGCGAAATAAGTGTCAGTAAGTAAATAAAAAGTAAATAACAATAGAAAAATAGAAAAACTTTCAAGCGCCTTTCCATTGACCATGGTTGATAAAAAGTGAAACTTCAGGTATTACGAATGTGTTTTACCGAAATTTTAATTTGAATATCTTGAGGTTTGATTTAATAACAATAGGGATAAGGAAACTCAATAGGCTATTAGTTCATCAAGTGGCCCATCAAGTGACTCTCGCATCAACAAATCAGCTCAAGTTCCACGAGCCCATTTAATTTCAATTGCGGTCTGGCAATAAAGAGGCTCCTTGGAGTGTATAACAATTAGTGCTTGTTTGCTTTGTAGAATATGATTAGATGTAATTGATAAAATAAATAATTTATTTTAATAAACTACTAAATGGAAGCCACCTAAGCAGGAAGGCAGTTAGGGGCAACCCTCTCCATGATATAATTAGCAAGATAATGAGCTAAAAAGGATATGGAGGGATATTTTGAAAGGCAGTTAGGGGCTGTTCTTGGACATGGAGGGATATTTTGAAACGTAAAGATATTGTCCAAAAAGGTGCATGTTTTCGTGTGGGCTGTAATTCCACAATCCGTACTTGGGAGGATCCATGGATCTCGACCCTAGATCGTTTCATTCCACCTTACAAGCACTTGGATCAGCACCTTATTGTGCAGTACCGTTTGGTGGGTAGCCTTATGCTTCCCAACTCCACTTGCTGGGATGTTCTCTGTCTCTGATGGCTTTTTGATGATAATGTGGTTAACGAGATCCTCAAAATCAACATTCTTCCATCTTTGGAACAAAGCTACCTTATTTGGACACCGGCTAAATCTGGTATCCTGAGTGCTAAGGCTGCTTATTTAGTTGATCAAGCTGTTCGGTTTCCTCCAAAAATCTCGGCAGGTAACTCCATCAAACGTAAGATCTGGAAAGCTAATCTCCATGACCGTTTAAAGATGTTTTTATGGAGGGTTATCTCTCTTGCCCTTCCAACAAAATCCCGACTTGCCCAATTCATGGAGATCAAAGATGTGAATTGTGTGCTCTGTTCTTCACACCCGGAGACTTTGGAACACCTGTTTTTGACTTGTCCAGTTGCCAAGAAACTGTGGTTCTCTTCTAAGTGGGGGCTGCGCCTTCATCACTTTGCTAATTTCAGCATTGATAAATGGATTGAGACAATTCTTGATGCTGATTTTTTTGTACTTGACGCCTCCAATAAGCTGGAATTCCAAACCTTTGCTGTTTTAATGATGCTTGATATGTGGAATCTTCGCAACGACAAAACTTTTAATGATTCCTTCTTTGATGTAGTTAAAGTCGCTCAACGTCTGCACTTCAAAACTATGGATTTCTGTGTGGGACAACGGCAAAAAATAATCTCTTCTCAACCGTTAATTTGTCAGTCTCGATGGGTATCCCCCTCCCCTGGGTGGGTCAAAATCAACACAGACGCAGCCTTTTCGGATGGAAAGGCAACCTGTGCTGCTATTTTCAGGAACCACAAAGGCCAATTTTTGGCAACTCACATTAAGGTTTGTTCGACCCTGAATGCTACTGAAGCTGAAATGAAAGGTCTGTGCCTTGCCCTATCTTTAGCCAGCGAGTGGAAGATCCAACTTGCGGAGTTTGAATCTGATGCGTTGGAAGTTGGTCAGTGTTTGACGGATCCTCCAACTTCTCCTCACTGGAATTTAGTTCCTGATGTGAATAGTGCTGTCTCTATTCTTAATTGTCATCCTTCTTGGAAGGTTTCCTTTATTCATCGCGAATTTAACTTTTCTGCCCATAATTTAGCTAAATGGGCAGTGTTGTACTCTTGGGATGGTGCGGTCCCTTTTCACTCTCTCCCTTCTAGTTGTTTTTGTGATGGGGGGTTGCCCCAACTTCATTTCTGTACTTTGCCTAATTAAGTTTGCATTATTGTTTGCCCATAAAAAAAAAAAAAAGAGCTAAGCTAACCCCAAACAGCTTCACAAAAATAAAAGATACAAAATTAAGAAAATGGGGTGTTATTTCTAGTACTCCATTCTCTAAGTCCAGTACACTTGAACTTTTTTGCCCTATTCATAGTAGTTACTCTCTCCCAAAAAATTTCTCTTTCTACCAAAAAATTCTCCCTACTATTTTTAGCTATTTTTCCCCTAAACATATTCTTCTACTAAAATCTAAATACACAATTAAATTTTAACATGAGTTAATTGAATTACAAAAGTAAAAATGATTTCGACATTGAGATTACGAACGAGTCTATTTTCTCATTTTTTATTCATAAGATTTTTAAAAAGGTCATTTTTTAAGCTCGGCCACGGCGGCTGAGCTTCAATTTTTTTTTTTTTTAATTTTTTCGAGCTCAATTGGAGCCGCCAAGCTTGTCATGAGCATCTCGACCGGAGCCGCTGAGGTGCCTTGAACGAGCTCTACCGGCGTGGCTGAGCTTTATATATTTTTTTTTATTAGGCTCGGCCGAGACCGTCGAGCTTCATTGGCAAAGCTTGGCAGCCTTGGCCGAGCATAGTGAATGGACCTCAGTCGTGGTGCTCAAGGTCCACATTGTTGGCTGCCGAGCCCATATAATTTTTTCTTTTTTTTAAAAAAAATATATGTTAATATTCCACCATGGGCGAGCATAAAGAGGAAAAATCGTGCCCACCTTAAGCTCGGCACGGTCATGCCTATTCCTTATTTTAAAAAAATAAAAATAAAAATTGATTTTATGATTATAATTAATTACTAAGTTTTATTTTAATTAATTAATGTTTAATATTAATGATTAATTATTAATATAATGTTGAATGTTAATTATCACGGATTAATATCTTTAATGTTAATTAGTTATGATGGTTAATATTCTTTTTAGATTAAAGTGGGATTATGTGTTTAAATTGAAATGGAATTGTAATTGTATTAGTAGAATAGTGAGAATTGAGAGAATTTTTTCGATTTGTAACCACATATTATAATCACAAGATTATAAACACAGAATCATAAAATTTATAAGCACAAAATTATAAAAGCAAAATCATAAATATTACAGGTGAGTTTTAAAATACTAACTTCAAAATTTGAAGAAGGTTGAAGTTGAATTTAAATGTTGAGTGAAGATTTTTGGTGAGAGGAATAAAGTTTTGGGAGAAAAAAAGAGAGAGTTGAGAGAATGAGTTTGTAGAGAGAGAAAATTTTGGAGATGAAAGGTTGTTATGAAAGGGGCATAATAGTTCAAGTGTACTTGATTTAAAGAATGAGATAATGGAAATAACGTTTCAGTTAAGAAAATTAGAAAAGAAACATTTAAATTTATAAGGCTTGGTGACCGCCTCCTAAAATTTGTAGGCATTGAAAAATGCTTGCAGAACACTTACTGATTTGTTCAAGAATTCAAAAGATCTTTAAGTTTGAATGTATTCTCCCTCTTTCAGCTCCTCGATGTCTTCTTCTATCAATTATTA
>JACFYI010003819.1:472986-511653 GCA_014898755.1 Handroanthus guayacan | reverse complement strand
GTTACATCTACTAAAGAAAGCAAAGGAACCCACTAGAAAATCAAAACATGTATCGTGCTGTGGACTGACAAAGTAAAGCTACATTTTCACTTTTTATGAGTTTAAAATGAAGCCAATGTTTTCTTTAGTGACCATTTTGACAAGCCCACAGAGAAAGCTTCATCCAAGGGGGCGAGTACATGGGGCTAAGATTTTGCAAACTGAAATCTCAATAATGAATTTGCATGCATTCAGCGTATACCAAAAAGATTGTTACACAATGGGTAGCTATTATCTTTATCAGATTATTCTATTTCATGCTACGTTTGTCAAATCAAGACTACAACAATTTCACCTAGCAAAACTTTTTCACAATTTACTATCAGATTATCCATGTGATATATTGATGGTACCTTGGTCCGCGTAAGGTCCATCAAGTGTCTCTCACCCGCAATAGTGAGTAACATTACATTCCCTAATAGTCGATATGACATTTCAAACAATTATGACATCAATGTTAACTCTTAAGATGGCACTCATCTAATTAGCACTAAAAGTGGGTCAATCTATTATGTGAAGGTACTAGAACGTTAATCTCTGCATTTCAAACTGTGACATTCTCGAAATCCTTAATGATAGTAACTTTAGCATCCCACAACCACAAGGTAAAATTAACACCAAAAATAGTAGCACACAACTAGTTAAAGTTATAGAATGCTGTAAAATACATGAAAATCCCTTAAGCCACTCAGAAGGTGTACCTACATCGAGAGGTGTGATTGCAACTTTCAAGAGTGTTGTGCGTGAAATAAAACGAACGAAACGGAATTGCATCAGCTAGGGCTTGCTTATCCTAAAAAGTCATATGTTGTTTTAAGTTAAAGGAACCGTTACTGATCTTCTCGAACCTGAATAAGAATTTTAAGGTAAATAGAATCTGTCGTGAAATGATTATCATTCACAGGAAACACATCAAGGTATATTAACAAACGAACAATGTCTGAAGTCCCTTGAGTGCATAACACCCAAATAGAATCAGGACTATGAAATTGTATTGATACATCTAATACCACCCTAAGAAACAAATTCAGAGTTCTATGGCATGTCCTTTCTGCTTTTCACTCAATTTCCACCTCTACTTGCCATGATAAATTATATTCATTTTTACACTCTTTGCATCCAGTGAAAATTTGAAGCTCAAATTGGCCATACTGCAAACGAGTAATCGGCAAATAAACATGAACTAATCAAGTCACTCTTGTTTGCATATTTCTCACTATCAGATGTATGCATTTGTTCCTAGCAAAACATTATGTGCGTCCATTCCACTTATCCCCTCCCACTTGAACCTTTTCATAAATGTTATAGTCTTAAATTGTTAGGAATTATTTTCAAGCGCAGCTACAGTCTTCATTGAAAATATTTAGAAATAATTTTACTAACTTATTTTTTAGGGCAGTTGGCAAAGTTGATTGTCATGTAGAGTTAAGTAAGAGAAAAATAAGAAACAACTTGATCATAAGCACAAGCAATAAACAGCGCTATAAGCTTGATTAAGTACTACGAAACAGAGACAGGGAAAGAGCTTTTATTTCTTGACAACCTCGAATCAACATGACAAAAAGTAATAAATACAGCAGATAACCTTAGCTAGTCAAAGACTTGAAACTCACCTCCAAAGATGAAATGCTCAGGAAGATTCGCCTTCTTGAATAACATCATAAAGCTTAACTTGAAATTGAACTTGTGGCAAAAGATGCAGTATTTCCCTTTCGTGATGTTTCATTAGGAGCATCGCTGTTATCATGGTTGCTATGTCCAGTGGCAGAGGAATCCACTGCATTATCTGCTGGCGGAACCCGACCTGCTCTATTGTTATCCCTAGTTTCAAGACGTTCCATCATGCGGGACACAGTAGCAATTCCAGCATTCACCTCTCTCCTAACTTCAGAACCAATTTCTGCCATGGAAGAGCTTCGAGAAAACAGCTTCTCCTTCCACCCTCTTGTACTTTTTGAAATTGACTCTTTGTATCTTAAGCATGATTTACATATGCAGCAGTTCAGAACTCAAAAGAAACAAATAATAGCTCAAATGCATAACTAAGATAAAAGAAAGAGAACTAGAATCGTTCAATCAGCAAAACTCATACTTCATTGACATTGTATTGAGTCTAGACTTCCAAGTGTCTGAAAAGGACTGAAACTCCGAAGGTCCTGCACGGTCAAGACCTGGCAAGTGGGACTCACTCGCATAGCTTCTAGAAATGGATAATGGAAAGTCAAACCAACAGATAATTAAAAGACACTCGTTAGAAATCAACTGAAAAATAAATGTTGTAATAAGAATTACTTTGAGATGCCAGAATACTAGCAATACCTGTTATCATTGGCATTTCCCTGGCAAGTAGATGGCATGACTAGAGATCTAGATGATGAACCTGAACTATGATTGCTCTGAACAGAAGTTGACATAAGCGGAAGTGATGGATTAGTTACTGTTATTGCAGGTGATTCAGTTTCTGCTCCACTGGGAGTCAGGGAAGCTGAAGCAGGACCAGAAGAAGATGCATTAGGATTTGCAGAAAACAACACGAACTGTGGATGAGTATGAGCAGAAGAATGGCTCCTTGAGCCATCCCTCCGAGCAATGTGGCAAGTCCTCCCCATTGCAGCAGCTGCCGCCAAATGTTGTATAATCCGGTCCTCAAGTTCAGGATCATTCACCCCTAGTGGTAGCTGCACTAGTGAGAGAACTAGTAAAATACTAGCAGACTGTGATGATAACCTAATATTGTTAATTAGTACAGACTAAGACTTACGTGCTGCAATTCAAAATCTCCAAGTGTAGGGTGATGAAATATTGTCGTATTTCTTGATGGTTTGGACCTAAAAATTCTTTCCTGTTCCACTGCCTCAAGCAATTCTTGACTGGCATAAATACCATAAACTCTGTTAAAAGTGAAAAAAACTACAATAACAAGAAATTGTTTAAAAAATAAAAATGCAAGCTAAATGGAAAAATTGAGATTCAACCTGGCAGGATCTTTAAGACTGAGAGGTTGCCAACACATTGGACAATTGGAGCTTCTTTGGCACCTGCTCATAGATGGAATAGTGTAAGTTTCTTTTACAACTGTTCTCTTACAAAATCACCTACTTTCAAATAATTTTTACACATAGTCAGTCGTATATCTTAGCCTCATCATGATGATTTTGAGTTTATGACAGCTCTCCTCAGCACTACTTGAAATTTGAAAACAACGAAAACACAGAACAACATCTAAATGATTGACCAACCACAAGTTCCAATATTGATGCAATAATTTCAGTTCATAATTGTTTCCAAATACTCTTGGCAATATGCCATTGAGCTGGTTAACTAAATAGAAAACATAAAAAGATTAAAATTAATTTCACATAGAAGGCAACAACTATTTAACAAGAGGACTTCTCAAGTGTGCATGTAGTGGTGACACTGACAGTCAAACAATAGATAATTTAAAAAGCGGACTATTGACTTCAATGTAAGGAAGTAGTCTTCTTCCTATTATCTTCATATAGAAGGAAACAACGGCTAATTGATAATAGTGGTTCTCAAGTATTTGTTGTCATATAAGACCGATAATGAGAGTCTCATCCAACAACTAACTTTGAAAAATCAGATAATTTTTGTCACTGTGTGTGTGCTTTGGATTAATTGTGGCACACACGGTGCTCATGTACCGTAATAAAGAAGCATTCTCAACCTTCACTCTGGTACTACCAAATCATGCTTCTTTAGGGACACTCTTTTCAGACATAAAAATGAATCTAGACCTCGCAGAATCAATACAATCCAATCAACCAACTCTAATCAATATCACTCTTCTTCAAGAATTTAGACCATAGGATGGAAAACTAGTAATGAAAAACTATCATCTCCATCAAGGTCCATTCACTATCTCCTCATAGTCAACGCAGCCAACTACCTACGTGGTTTACTACTTGACCAAAGAATACATAAGTACACCAAATCTGGCTAATATAAATGTTAGCTCAGGCAAGACTATTTAGACATGTGGGTAGCACCATTTAGATGGTACCCACATAGTCGGACCAAATTACAACAGACAGGCCTTTATTTGTTCCCACAGTATACTTGGAGAAAAACTATCAGCTTAACAAGGAGAGAGAGTAGCATATAAGCCAATAATAGGCCTAGAATTAGGGAAAGTACACCAATACAAGTACAACATAAAAACTCCAAGACAACAATCATAAAATCATTATATGCACAACCGCCTACCATTCAAGAATGCATTGGAGATGGAACTCATGCTTGCAGCTTGTCACCTACAAGGCATGATTCAAGAGATTTCACTGGTAGAAAAGGATAGCACAATACATACTGGCAATTGTAAGCAAACAAAAGAAACATTCTAAAGGGCACTTCACCGTGGAAGGATCACCATCACAAAAGGCCTCAAGGCATATGCTACAAGCATCATCACACGCATCCTGAATCCCCCCTTCTACAAATGCTGCTGCTGATGTCATGTGACCGTCTGCCTTCTTGACCTCATCCATTGCAGATACCGTAAAATACAACGCAAAATGAAAAAGAAGCTAGTTTACCTTCATCTGTTAAAATTTCAAGAAGCTAGTTTTAAGATTTTTCCAAGCACTTAGATTTGGCAATAACGAGCGTAATTGGGAGGGAAAACTCCAAATAACTTGCATATTTCTCATTTAAACCTGTATTCAGCAATTCCCAAAATCACGAATTGGGGTGGCGGGGAGTGTTGCAATTCTTTGATATCTTTGAGAAATTTGAGCTTAGCACAAGAAACAAACAGAACTTCTTCAACAAGCACCAGTAATCTAAATCAACAACGCCTACAGTGACACGCAGGTAAAGCAGAAATTCTATAGACCCAGAAAAATATACAAGCAATGAAGCATAAATTTCAGTTTCTGAAAATCAAAAGATATACGATTCAGATCAGACAACCCGTGCCATGACTTTGTAAATCAAATCTTCACCTCCATCAAGGAATAGAAACGTCTAAGAAAATCAAAATGGGTCAAGAATTGGAAAAGACGCCCGTCAATTTGTACAAACCGAGCAGCGCATCTTCCCTTCAGGACGAAAATTAACGCCGAGGTCCCATTCAAGCAAACTTCAAAAAAACCCAAAAAAGATCAAAAAAAAAAATATATATATATATATAGAGAGAGAGAGAGAGAGGGAGAGGGGGGGCGGGGGGAATGTTTAGGAGGGAAAAAAAAAAGAAAAGAAAGAAAAAGGATATGGAAATGAAGGTCAAGTTCTCATACCAATTATTTTATTTATTTTTTTATATATATAAATAGAGTCTCAAATTAGTCGAGCCGGCTCGAACACAATTCACTTGAGCTCCTAAAAATTGAGCTCTAATCAAGTTTCATGATCTAAAATTCTTTCATGAATCGAGCTCAAGTCAAAAGACACTTGTTTATGAGTTCTGATTAGACTCGCGAGCTTTTTATATATTTATATACATTTGTATAGTTTTATTTTATTTATGTATAAATACAAATATAAACATATTGTAAATATTATGAATTATGGATGTCCATAACTTTTAAACCCCAATTGCATAACTCTGATAGAATTTATGTTATAACATTTACTTTGTTGTAACATATGAAATGCTAGTATATTTTTTTTTCTTAATAAGAAGTAAATATTATAAATTCATCAAAAAAAAAAGGAGTCCACGAGGGGGAAGCTCCCATCACAAAAAACATTCGAGGGAAGGTCATAGAGAATACAGATTCCCTTCCTACTCAAAATAGAAGCTTACTTAACAAGGTTATGGGAAGCATAGTTCAAAATACTACGTACAAAACGAATATGCCATCTAGGCCATTTAGTCCAAAATGCACGAGCTTGCTTTACAAAAAAGTCCGCTGCCCAATCGATATGAGACTCAGGATCCTTGATCATCTGCACAGCAAGAAGGCTGTCACTTTCAAACGTAACCTGGTCAATCCCCATCGAGTCCAAAAACTTAGCAGCTTCCATTAAGGCAGAAGCCTCAGCAACAATAGCATCTTGGTAGAGCACTTTCTTTGTTGCTGGATGTAGGATGGATCCATTGTGATTATAGATAAGCACAGCGAAGAAGGTACTTACATCCTTGAATGTAGCATAGTATTTACTTTTATCCACCCCCTTGACGGTTTCGTCCATTTATTTGCCAAGGAATTTTTCACCGCAGCCATCTTTTTCTGTAATTAGGCCTTCCAATGATTCTGAGTCTCCTTGTGTACCTAAATGAGAAGGGTTAGAGGATCTTTGTATCCATCACTATGTACGATCGAATTGCGGAGATTCCAAATTGTAGTCATGGATATAGTGGCGAAAATAAGGAACTCATCATGCATTTCAGGATTAGGGACAATCGCCAAGTTCCTGTCCAACAAAGAAAGAATTCAGTAAGTGATATTCCAATTAGAGAAGGTGTCCAATTTGAAGGCCCATTTGGATAAATAAAAAATTTGAGTAATAATAGGGCATTTCAAAAAGAGATGCTCAAGAGATTCATTGTCGAAGTGACAGATTAGGCATGAGAGGTCTGTCACATGGAACACCAGGCTGATACGCAAAAGAGTAGGAAGGATGTTGTTAATAATTCTCCAGAGGAATAACTTATGTCTGTCATACAATTTGGCAAACGAAAGCCTTTCCCATAGATTGCGGAGAAAGAGCCTGTCCTATGGCGAATCACAACATGATAGGCTGACTTTGTGGCGAATAGGCCAAACTTGGTAGCCATCTACACAAGCTTTTTGTCCCCAATGGAACTTGAGGGCCTATAAATAGGCATGTGTACTAAGCTTAAGGTATCCAAGTTTAAGAAAATTTGATTCCGCTGTTTACATGTCTATTGAATCTGGTTTTTTCTTCTAGTTTTTGCTTGTAGGAAACTGGGTTGGGTTTTAAATTACCCACTATCTAGTTGATATTCATATTTGAATGGACTTTATTTCATATTGAAGGTGGGACTACAATTTTAATTGGATAGGGACTATTATTTTATTGAAAATTGTTTATGTGGAATCCATCTCTTAAAGCAAGATGATGTCACTCTCAGAAAATTTAATAATCTCTTTTCTTTTTTTTTTCCCCCACACGAACTCTCTGAAACACAACAAATCTCAAGAATTCTCTCTTCATCTTTCTAGAATTATCACCAGACTTCATAGATATGAGGAGAGGTGAGTACATAATGGTTAAACCTGATTACCTACCACCGTGAGTTAGGATGTTCACAATTGATCCCAAACAAAAAGATTGAGTGTTAGTGATTTGTTAAAAGTGAGAATTAGATGCATCCAAACCAACATGTGTAGATCAACAATATCCTTTGTGCGTGTGTACATACATATCGGTATATTAGGTCTACTTATATTTGATTGAATAGGGTTTCCAAGAGTGGTATAGAGATAAATAGGATTCGTTCTCGCATGCTGCCAAATTAAATCACATGTATAATATTTATTTTATGCTTGAAAATTTGTAAATTTGAAAGCATAAGATTTTGGCATGAATTGTTCACCATATGTAGATGTTGATTAGCATATTACATTGATAAAGTATGGTGAGAAATGGATTAGTGGTTTTGGAGTACCTTAAAGTCCAAATTTGAAACTCATTTTTTTGGGGGTTAAAAATCAAACCACCTCAATGAGTTTGTTGCATAGTTTATGCTAATTTATATAGCATAAAAGAGATTCAAAATGACAATTGATAAACTTATAACCAACTTAATATGAAAGAAAAGAATTTTTGAAAATTTTCCCTGAAATTGAATTTTTGGTCGAACTATATAAATGCATTGGCTAAGATCAAATCTCTCGGCATACACCGGACGAACAGATTACAAGGGGCGAAATGAAATTCCTGATATCGAGCGAGCGGTTCTCGATACATTTATCAGCAGAGATGATTTTGGGTAATTACATTTTCCTCTCATTTTACTTTTTTCAATAAGTGGTGACTTTATCTTGCTAAATACAAAACTATTGTATTATTGTAGAGTAACTGTTTGGGAGGGAGCTGATCACAAATTGGTTGGCGAGGCATTATATGGCCTCTTGTTTGGAGATCCAGTAAGAGGTGATGTAGTTGATTGCTACTTGTCCATACTGTAAACTCGACAAGTCAGTGCACAATCCACTCATGATGTATTCTGTATGTCTACACTGGGACAGGTATACTGCGAAGTTCTCTTGGAAATCTACTACATGATTTTGATATTTTTACTAAATAATGAGCATGTGGTTGTGAATAGACTGAAATACTCATGAGGATGAAGGATAGGAGAATGAAGGCCGTGGCTGATGAGGATTTTCTAGATTTTATGAATAATTTCTCCATAAGCATCCGTAGACTGTTGGAAAAAGTTACTCCGGATGTGTTGGAGAAATATCAATATTTAATCATACCAGTCAATGATGATTTCCATTGGTTTCTCATTATTCTAGACACCCAGAGTCGAATGTTTGTGCACATGAATTCGTTGATGGGCCCCACATACAAACAGGCTTCTAAAGTGATTGTAAGTTTCTTAGCTTTTGCCCCAATTCTTCAAAAATATAACATTAAGATCTAAAATGACCGACGTTTCCTGCAGGTAAAATTTTATTCCCAATATTTTCGTGTTTTATTGGGATACAATGTCAGCAAAGAAGTTGAAGTAAGATCGACTCGGCAACAGAATGGTGACCTGGATTGTGGGATTTATGTTTGCCTTTGGGCAAAGTGTTGGGCAAGGGACATACAAACGTATTGGGTTTATGCTGAAAATTGCAATATGGATTGTGTTTGTGCACACATTGCACACACTATTCTGACCCATGAGCACGGCTTGCTGCATTAACTGTTGGATTTTGGGAAAAATGAAGCTGGCTATTGTTGGATTTTTATTTTTTATTTTTGGATAAATTATTGTTGGATGGTTTACTTATGGTTTGGTGATATTTTATAGTTTTTGGTATTTTAGCAGATGTTAGTTTGAAAAATATTTGTGACTATCTTCTTAGTATTGTGTTAATATTCAGTAAATCAAATGCAGTATAAAATAGTTCAAATTGGGCACATGATGAGAACAATCGAAGTACATTCCCACTCAGATCCAATATAAATGAAGTACTGCAAATCATTGCACATCGCTGATATGAAGAAGTGTTGACGGTGTTTTGGATGTTTTCCTCTCGGTTAATAATGTATAAAGTAGGGAACATGCAGTACAAATTGTTGCTAATGGAGTACATCATACATATAAATGAAGTATAAATCGCTGAATATGGAGTACATAATACAATTAAACAAAGTACATATCATCTGAAATGAGGTACACTACTGCGAATCATTGCAAAACATTTAGAATGAAAGGGGCGTTGCCCTTCGACCACTTTAATACAAGTGCCTCTCCTAAAAACTGAGATTAAACCTCATTTATGGTGTTTGGGATGATTTTCTCTTAAACAATAATGTATAAATATGCAAAATAGTGCGAAGGGTTCAAAATGCAATATGGAGTACAAATCGCTGACTATGGAGTACATAACGCCAACAATTGACGTACATATCCTCTTAAATGAGGTATACTTCCCAAAAGTGCCCATCCTTTGAAACAAAAACCCCACATTACGCATGTAATTGATAAGATATGTCCCATTTTGACAAAAAAAGGGAGCCCACATTTAGGATGTAGCTCCCACTTTTGATACTCAACACTGCTGCGAATCAACATCTCAATTCCACTAGTGATACTCTACACTACTGCGAATCATTGCAAAACATTTAGAATGAAGGGGGCGTTGCCCTCCGACCACTTTAATACAAGTACCTCCTCTAAAAATTGAGATTAAACCTCATTTATGATGTTTTGGATAATTTTCTCTTAAACAATAATATATAAATATGCAAAATAGTGCGAAGGGTTCAAAATGCAGCATGGAGTACAAATCGCTGACTATGAAGTACATAACGCGAACAATCGACATACATATCCTCTGAAATGAGGTATACTTCCCAAAAGTGTCCATCATTTGAAACAAAAACCCCACATTACGCATGTAATTGATAAGATATGTCCCATTTTGACAAAAAAAAACAAGAGAGCCCACATTTAGGATGTAGCTCCCACTATTGATACTCAACACTGCTGCGAATCAACATTCCAATTTCACTAGTGATACTCTACACTACTGCGAATCATTGCAAAATACTTAGAATGAAGGGGGCATTGCCCTCTGACCACTTTAATACAAGTGTCCTCCCCTAAAAACTGATATTAAACCTCATTTATGGTGTTTGGGATGATTTTCTCTTAAACAATAATGTAAAAATATGCAAAATAGTGCGAAGGGTTCAAAATGCAGCATAGAGTGCAAATCGATGACTATGGAGTACATAACGCAAACAATCGACGTGCATATCCTCTGAAATAAGGTATACTCCCACTACTGGTACTCAACACTGCTGTGAATGACGCATGGGTGTGAAATAGTAAAAAAATATTTATTTGATACAATTACACCTTCTTGATGATTTTTGGGATATTTCTATCATAATGAATGACGCATAGGAGTGAAATAGCCAAAAAATGTTCATCAACCCGGATGCAGTACAAAATGATGAAAATGGAGTACTTAATACGAGAAATGAAGTACATATCCTCTTGGATGCGGTACACTGGAGACTGCTGCGAATCATTGCACAACGCTTAGATTGGACATGTCGTTTGCAATCAAGCCATTTTAAAAAGCGTGTTTTCACCATTTTTACTACAATTACACCTTCTTGATGATGTTTGAGATATTTCTATCATAATGAATGACGTATAGGAGTGAAATAGCCAAAAAATATTTATCAACCCGGACGCAGTACAAAACGATGAGAATGAAGTACATAATACGAGAAATGTAGTCCATATCCTTTCGGATGTGGTACACTGGAGATTGCTGCAAATCATTGAACAACGTTTAAATTGGACAAGATTTTCTGATGTACATTTGAGAAGTATGATTTAGTATAAAATGCTCCATTTCAAGCATATTTTTAATATCTACGTAAAACACACAACAACTAAGCACAAAATGTGTGCATGAGTACAAAATGCTCCATTTCAAGTACAAAATCCATATAAAGCAAGTATAAAACTCCTCCAACTATGTTCTAAATGCTCCAAAGCACATAATGAATATAAAATAAGTACAACACAGCAACAGTAATATAGAGTATGTCTTCAATCATATGTCTAACACGATATTCCCACAAATACATCAACGTATCAATAGTACATATAACAGTCCAAACAATACAATACAGGTAGTCCAGACATTACAACGAAACTTTTCAAGAATACAAGTCCTTCAAAAATTCTAATCTTTCTCAAGTACTCCCTTACCTGATTAAAAAATAAAGACAACAAGCAAAAAAAAAAAAAATATGAGTCAATAAATTATGACATAACATCCTATAATAATCAAGATGGAAAGAAGAACGTGGAACAGACAATACATTATCGATGCTTAAGTGTATTCTGCTAATTTAGTGCTTCTTTGCATATATGGTGGTTATGTCCACACCGACCACACCGCTTATACTTTTTTAAACGTATATCAACTTGTGAAGGAACCCTTTGTGTCCTTCTACGACCTGATTGAGATCGTACATCTGGTGCATTAATGACACCGTCATCATCCATAGGGAGCATATCCATTTCAAATGTAGGAATCGGGTTTATCACTGCTTGGTATGTTTTTTTATACATCTCAACACGATAGCACTGATCAGTACAATCATATAAAGAAAGCGACTTTGCTTCAATACAAGCACAAGCATGCTTGCATGGCATTCTATCAATCTGCTATGCTCTACAAGTACAAGCCCTGCTATGTAAATCCACAGCATACGACTTGTCACTTTCAATGACTTCAAAAGTCCAACCACTTGACCTCTCAACTTTTAACCTACAGGAAGCCATGTAATTGATTGCCAATTTCTACTCTCACTTGGGGCATAATTTGCTAACCATCTTATTAGTTCTTCTCGTCGATCATGTATTAAAGTCATTATTTTTTTGCCTATGTTATCGACCATAGCTACAATCGGCATAAATCGAGCCGCTTTCACCCAATTATTCCAATATTCCGCTTGATTATTATTTATCACTCCCCATCAATCTTCATGGAATAATGAATTTGCCCAACATTAAGGCTCAGACTGCATAATAAATTCTCTGGCCAGAGGCATTGACTCTAATATGTTGTCTATATGTCCAGTATACTCCTGCCTTGTAGGAACATATGCAGCTTTCATGAAAACAGAAGCCCAATGCTTTTTGTTGTGCAGGGGATACCTCCTTAATATCTGCATTTAAAATTATAGAATCAATAAATTTATAAATTACACATTATTTCAATAAATTATTTAACAACTAAAGATGACGGTCTTACTTGTTTCTTAAAATTATCCATCAAATGTCTCAAACAATATGCATGGTGGCTACTCGAAAAGACCAAAGGGATGGCTTTAAGAAGCCATGGATGTCGATCGGAGAAAAATGTAAATCTTGTGAACCCTATGCCATGGTAAGAATCTATTATATCTCTCAACTTAAAACAGAATCACTCCCAATTGATATCATTTTCAGCGTCCACTATTGCATATGCTATTGTAAATAAATCATCATTCGGGTCCTTACAAACAGCACTAAGTAAGCATTCTCTGTATTTATTTTTTATATGAGTTCTATCCAAGAATATCAACAGTCTACAACCACGAAGAAAACCCAAAAGAAAAGTACTGAAGCATATAAAGAGCTGACAAAATTTCTGACTACTTGGGTCAATCTCATAGTTTGCAACACTTCCCGAATTTGTTTCTTCACAGCATTATAATACCATCTTAATTTGTGGTAAGATCCCTTTTCCACCCCATGAATGTCATGCATAACAATTTTCTTACCTTTCCATAGTTTATGGTAAGGAAGTTCTACATCATATTCTCTACGGATATCATTAAACATATTACATGGCCGATAACTTGGCTCTCATCTCTATTTTTTCTTGACAATGTTTGCAACCCAAGTAGAATCAGTTTTTGGATGTCCCATCGTGCGAAGATTTGCTTCACCACATGTGTGCACCAAATTGCAATTTCGAATACCAAATAACTTATTTGCCTCATGCTTTGATGCATAAATCCGCCAGTTGCAATTTTCATCACTACAACCCACTATGATTTTTTTGCTATCATTTTTCTTATACACAAATGACTGCACATTAACAACCATGTAGTTTTTCTGCACGATTCTAAATTCATTAGCATCCTTGAATGTTTGTTCCTCTCCACGTATACAATGTCTCCATCCATCAAGTGAGTTGCTAACTAAACCCATTTCATTTTGGGATGCACTACTGCAACCAATATCCTCCTCTAGTGTATCCCTTTGATTCAACAATGTAGGGCATTTTTTAGATAAATGAAGTATTATTACTGAACACTCGCAATATAAAATTCAAACATTGCAGTATAATTTTCCATTAATGAAGTATTATCAAATAATACTCAGTATAAAATTCACAAAATACAGTACAAATCCAGATAAATGAAGTATTATTATATAATACTTTAAGTATACAAAGTTGTGTAGTCTAGTATAATTCAGATAAATATAGTATTTCTCTAAACTACTTCAAGTATAAACGTAAGCAATACATTATATTTAAATAGTGAAGAATTGCCTGCAAACATCACTGGCCATCCTTCCACGTCTAGGGGGCTCATCTTTCCGACTCACCAGAATGTCAATGATGTTCAATTTCAGAATCAGATGCAGTAGGACCATATTTGCTACATCGTCATCGCTGCTCAAGGTCACATACAATTTCTCACGAGGAGCTAAGTATTGTAGAGTGAAGAGCTCCGACTCGATTTCATTCCACCTCCTCGCAAGATTAATGTACAGGTCCCTCAGAGATGAGCTATTCTTAATTGATATTATGTGGAGTTGATCCCTGTAGTGGCAACTCCCTAATATTTGAAGAGATGCTTCTTCACTTCCTTCACCACTTGTGGACATTTTTCACCAAAAATAAGGATAAAATTGAAAAAAATTATGTAAATGAACCGTGAAAGAGGATAGGCTCGAAATAAAATGATGGGCACTGAAAGGAAAATGAAAATGCAAGTCCTTGTGGTGGTGGTGCCGGCGGCTCTAACCTTTTCCCATTTATTTTCTTCAGCAGACTCCAAAGAGAAGAATGTGGGTTTAGAGTGTTTGGGAGCATGGATAGTGGAGAAAAAAGAATAAAAAAAGTGTGAAAAATATATTAGTGAGGGGCATTTCGGCCAAATCAAGTAGGGGGAGTGAACTCTAAAAAAAAAATAAAAAGTAGGGAGTTGACTATATAAAAATTTAAGTGGGGAGTAAACAACAAAATGAAAATAGGTTTTGGTACTTTTTGATAAGTTCCCCTTATCCTATTATACTATACCTTATGTAACACCATGTAACAGTTCGAAAATTTTCCTCATTTCATCTTTAAACTCCATAATTAAAAACAAAAATATTTTTATTTCATCCATCAAAATTTCTTTACTACCAAAATTTTTTCACAAACATTTATTGTGATCTAAGAAAATATTTATTCAAGTCCAAATCAAATTCTTCCATTTTTCTCCCAAAAAACCCAATTAAATTCATCAAAATTCTGCAATTGGCGGCCATGTTCCTTTAAAATTGGGAAAATATCCCAAATTTTATATTTAACAAAATTTTTGGCCAAGTAATATTTTATATGGGAAGAAAATCTCTTGATCCACCCAATTTTTGACAACTCATCAAATCTAAACCTTTCTATAATTGCAAAACAACTTCAATCTAGTGGCCATTGCTCTTGGACGCTCTTACTTCTTGCTCTTCCAACTTTGCCAACTTCTTGAACATATTATCTTTATTTTCTTCTTCTCTTCAGGAGTCTTTTACTTTTCCACATTACTCTTAAAGAAAAACATTGCAATCTTTTAAGTTACAAAGGAAAAGGGAAGATTAAGGGAACTCCTTCAATAGGATAATACACTGGGTAAGACTTAAGTTTAAACTAGTTTAAAAGCTTTATGATAAAGTTGGAATGAAGAATATGGTTATTGGAAATATGATACGATATCTAAAGGACTTTTTGATACCAATAAGTGGATTAACTTGAAGGTTCTTTGGATTTTTCCTTGGAAACTTAGATAACTTGGAGATTGAGAATTGAGGTGAGGATTGTGACTATCCCTTTAGCTCAATGACCTTGAAATCCCTTGATCCATGCTTGAGTTCCTATGCCTTGATTGATTGATAAACTTGGTCTTGAACTTGCCTTTGCTACTTATGTGATAATAATCATGGACTTCTTTATTTTGATTGATATTGATCTTGGATCCCATTGGGCATGTGGAACTTATTGTATTGGCCTATCTTCTTGTTATCATTGTGATAAAAATCCTGGATAACACGGTAATGAACATTGATTGTTGGAGTGATAGAACATGGACATGATTGGTTATTTTCTATCTCTTGTGCTTGATCATGAAGATCCAAAAACAATTAAAAAATTTCTTCTCGATTTCTAGTTTTTTTTTTAAATGAGCTTGTTGCGCCCAAGACAGAATGCTATGGCACTCTAGGCACTGCAGTGCCCCGCCCAAAACACTTATTTTGATATTTTTGACCTCTTTTGACTTAATATGTCCATGTTTCACTCTTTTTAAATGTTTTGAACTTAAAAGATTGTTTGATGTGTCTAAGGTACATACTGAACCGATATTGGATTGAAATTTCGTATTGTTTGAATCGGATCAATTATGATTGATAAAACTCCATTGTGAACCATTCGAGATACAGATGGAATTGTTTATGTCTGATATTGGTCTAAAACTACGAATTGCTTTAATCGGACAAATCATAATTGTGAACCCAATTGTTTAATTGTATCGTTAGCCTAAGGAAACCATATGAGGGATGACTGGGCAGTGTCGGACTATCAGTTTGGTCCCCTGAAAGGTTTTCTATTTGTTGGACAGTTTCACGATTGCTTGGAGGTAGGCTTTTCAGGGAATTGGTCCATGACACATGGTCGACCGTGCCTATTTATTTATGATTCTTGTTTCCCTTTAAGTGGTCACACGAGGGAGGAACTGGAGGGATAAGGGTTTGATTTGATTTTATGTGTGTATATGTGGGAGTAATAAGATTAACAAATCCACCAAATATTAGTTCTGCCATTGTATTTGCTTTTGTGTGATATTGGACATTTTGTGCTCATTTATTGATTCGTCTCTTGATCTTCGAATTCCTTTATCTTGCCTTTTGATTCCTAGCCATAATTCTTACTAAGTCATTTGGACTTATGTTTTAAATTTTAACACGTGTAGGTGACTAATTTCAGGAGTTTTTGCCAAAGCTTATAGACTTTAAATTTTTTATTATCTTTGTTATGAATTATGTTGTATATATATGTGATAGTTGAAGTAATGTAACCTTGGTAAAGAATTGTATCGACCAAATTGACTTATGATAGTATAAATGAGATTTTGTACTGCTATTGAATTTGCATTTTATGGTTTTAGTTTAGTAACTCCTTCCCGCAGATAATGCTTCTGACCTAGGGGCAGATGCTTTAGGTGTGGAACATTACAGATGGTATTAAGGCCTAGATTAAAAAATCTTATTTAGTAAAGTTTAGATATTATTTGTCCTTTCTTTCTTCTTAGCCACTAACCTCTTTTGGTGATTTTAATTATGATATGGATAGGATGAATAAAGGGAAGAATAAAGTTAATGAAGGGGAGGAGTCCAATCACAGCTCGAGTTGAAGTAATACGGGTTTGCTGTAAAAGCAAAAAATGAAGGATTATGAGGCAGAGTTGGCCGCAAAGGACAAGGAGATAATGTACTGGAAAGACTCGTATTTGGCCCAAAGTTAGTACCATCAGGAGTATGAAAATTTGGCACGCACCAAATGCAAAATATGGTGGTTAAGCAACAAGGTCAATGTATGAATATGAGGAATCAAGCAGCGAACAATCAAGTGTACTTTGCCCAATTCATCATGGCATGATAGCCTAATACGAGGATGCGATGAGGTAAGTGACCGACTCCATGTTTGGAATGGAGTGGGTTGCAGAAGATTATATTAAGGGTGAGTTTGTGCGACGATTCGGCAAGCTAGGGCCATCATGGATGCCAAGTGTGATGGGTGAAGTGGTTAGCACATCGAGGTCGAAAGTTGGTGGCATGGTAATGGAGGTATTGATCCCACCATTAGTGCCATCGAGAGATGTGGGAAATGGCGTGATAGGGATGCCAAATGCGACAGCTAGGGTGGGGAGTAGCAAGCCAAGGATGAGGAGAATACCATACGCCAGGTTATACCCTTAGGACCCCCCGTGCATCTGCATGTTACCAACGATGAGCTTGCCTACATTGGAGGCAATTAGAGGGCATGGAGGACGTTGAAGAAGACGAGGAGGAGGATACCGAAGAGGATCTGAATTATGTTGTGGTTGATTAAGGATGTTTTTATGTGTATATCTATGTATTTTGGTGACTTGTAGATATGTTGACCTAGCTAGTAAATCTTAACTTAGTAATATTTTGACTAGGGTTGTAGAAGGAGAAAAGTTTGATATGATTGATAAGAGTGGTTATGTGGCCATCTTATATTTTTGACAACTTTTGAAGCTGGTTTTGTAACCATGTATTTTGAATGAGTGAAAGAATGAATCTTTTGATATTGCTTAGTTTGAGCCTTTAGTATTATGCCTTATTTGTGCCTTGGTATTTTGAATTCTTATGATAAATTAGGAAAACCTTGGAATACAACTAAGGGAGTCATTTGCAAAATTTTAGATAATTATGACAACAAAGGGAAAAACATCAAATAACAAACCACCTAGGAAATGTGGTAGATCGAGGTGAGTGTTATTTGAAGAATTTCAAGCACACAAAATCTGGAACAATACGAAAAATTCTGTACCACGTAACGAAATCCATGAGCGAACATCTCCTATGAGAAACAAACTGGCTATAGAATAACTTTTTACAATGTGGCAATAGTTTATAAATTATTGCCAATAACACGTGAATCAAGGATATGGGAGGGAAGAAGATTCGGAAGATAAGTTGTTAATAAAGTTCTTACGATTCAACTTGCCAAAGTTCAAGGGCAAACCTAACGATCAAAAGACAGAATCTTAAATAAGGAAAATTGAGAAAATTTTTCGGGTACTTAACTACTCGGATCACTGATAGGTAAAGTATGCTACCTTTCTTCTGGAAGGAGAGGCGCATCATTGGTGGCAGATAGTGGAACAAAGATGGGAAAGAGATGAAGTTGAATGATCTTGGGTAGCCTTCAAGGCTGAGTTCATCAGGAAGTTTATCCCTCAAGTCATTAGGGATGTGAAAGAGAGGGAATTTATGAACATGATTCAGGGATCTTTATCGGTGACTGAATACGAAGCAGAGTACAATAAATTGATTCAGTACACACCATATATCCTCACAGATGAAGACAGAAGGATAAAGAAGTTTATGGAGGGGCTCAAACCTGAAATAAAGCAAACTTTGGTCATCTGCAATCCCTTAAATTACAACGAAGTCGTTGAAACGGCAATGCAATTGGGGGCAAAATTTTGAGAGCTTCGCAAGATCGATAAAAGAGAAAAGAAAAGTGGCCGAGCAAACTTGATCATGACAAAGGAAGGAAAGGTCCTTTTGGGAAGAGACAAAAAATGATGGCAGGGAATTCGACCCCATTGACGGCCAATAATGGCAAAGCTCTATTTGTTGTTGGGAAAAGAAGTCATAATTTTTGTGGGGGCACCTGAGATACTAAAGATAGGAGTTGGAAGAAATAGGGTAAGTGCCTGGCATGTGGGAGTTCCCAGCATTTGGCAAAAAGATTACTCGAAGCACTGCAAGGACGCTAGTTCTGGAACACAGAACCAACCACAGCAGGACATAGTGGGACATTCGCAAATCAAAGCCAGGGCATATGCCTTAGCAGCGGAAGGAAGAATGGACCTTACGCAAGTGGTAGAAGGTAAGGTCCTAATCCAAAATTTTCTATGTAAAGCTTTGCTTGATCCACGTGCTACGCATTCTTTTATATCAATTGCATTTACAAAATGAATAGGTTTGACCTCTGAACATATGAAAACTCCTTATGAGGTTTATACACCTGTAGGTGGATGCTATGGAATTGTGTTAGGTATTCGAACCGCTCTGTAAATATAGAAAATCAAGAATTTGTTGCTCACCTTATTGAACTACCAATTCAGGACTATAATCTTATCTTAGGAATGGATTGGCTATATTAGTACCAGGTAGTAGTAGACTACTTTGCAAAAATAGTTAGGTTGGGTACCAAGATTGGGGTTGGTACTAACAATAGCCTCAAAAGCAATAGTTTACCTACTATTG
The DNA here is from genome assembly GCA_014898755.1 of Handroanthus guayacan. Lineage (NCBI taxonomy): Eukaryota > Viridiplantae > Streptophyta > Magnoliopsida > Lamiales > Bignoniaceae > Handroanthus > Handroanthus guayacan. The sequence continues at coordinate 492,161 of JACFYI010003819.1, read as the reverse complement.
CAGTCATAAGAGCCAGAAAATCATAAAGAAAGGAAGACAAGGATTTCTAGGCAACCTATTCAATAAACCTCAGGACAAAGCTAACTTAGAAGATGTGAGGGTAGTTAGTGAATTCTAAAGGTATTTCCTAAGGAATTGAATTCATTATCCTGTGATCGAGAGATAGAATTTGTGATTTAGACCATACCTAGGGTAGCACCATTCTAAAAAATTCCACATAGAATGCCACCTACAGACTTGAAAGAATTAGACAAGTAGTTGCAGGAACTACTGGATAAAAATTTCATCCGACCTAGTTCTTCTCCCTAGGGAGCTTCGATTTTGTTTGTGAAAAAGAAGGATGATACCTTGAGAATGTTTATTGAATATTAACAATTAAACAAGGTGATAGTTAAAACTAAATATCCTCTGCCCCACATCAATGATGGTCTGATCACTTGCAAAAATTCACAGTATATACGAAGTTAGATTTGCACCAAAGATGCTATCAATTGAAAATAGGGGAAGTAAACATCCCCAAAACCGCATTTAATTCGCCATATGGATGTTTTGAATTTATCGTAATGCCATTTGGATTGAAAAATGTTCCTATAGCATTTATGGATCTAATGCATCGAGTATGTCATCCATATCTTGACTGTTTTGTAGTAATTTTCATAGAAGATATCCTAGTATACTCTAAGTTGGGAAAAGAACATGAAGAACATTTGTGGATTATTCTTCAAACTTTTAAAGAGCATCAATTATATGTCAAATGCAATAAGTACGAATTTTGGCTAAAGAGAGTAACCTTTTTGAGACACATAATTTCTCAAAATGGTCTCGAAGTCGATCCAGAAAAGGTAAAAGTAATTCTCAATTGGAAAAACCTGATACTATAACTGAGGTGAGAAGTTTCTTAGTATTAGTAAGATATTACCGAAAGTTTATTCAGAACTTCTCTAAAATAGTTGGTCCTCTCACCAAGTTAATCCAGAAGGATCGACGATTTGAATGGGACTAGCAGTGCAATGAAAGTTTCGTAGAATTAAAAAGGAGATTAACTATAGCTCGAATACTCACATTGCCTAATGGATTGGAAGAGTTTATTGTATATATTGATGCCACGAAAGAAGGACTTGGTTATGTGTTAATACAGAAAAGCAGGGTGATCTCTTATGTCCCAAGAAAGTTGAAAAATCATGAGCAGAACTACCCTACTCATGACTTAGAATTGGCAGCAATAGTTTTTTCTTTAGCCAAATGGCGTCGTTATTTGTATGGAGCAAAAGTATAGATCTATACAGATCACAACAGCCTCAAATATCTTTCTAGTAAGAAGAATCTGAACTTGAGGCAGTGACAGTGGATGGAATTCCTAGAAGATGATGACTTCATCATCGCCAATCCATTCTTGGAAGATTATGACTTCACCATTGCTTACCATCCTGGTAGAGCAAATGTAGTTCCCGATAGGGGTGTTCAAATCCAAACCAAATCGAATAAAACTGACCATCCAACTCAATCCAAACCAAAAATAGATAAAAACCGATTTTTTTTTCGGATTAGTTTGGATTGAACTTTTAAGGAACTAATCGGTTTGGTTCAGTTCTTGGTTTTGTTTTTCAAAACCAATCCAAACCAAACCAAACTGCTTATTTTAATATATAGTTTTTATTTTATTAAAATATAATATTAGTATTAATTTTAGTCCAAAAAGTTGGACTTGAGAAGGGGATATATACAATTTCTTGTGAAGCTCTTGTTGAAATAAATTCTTTTGGCTAAAATTGTTGTGTTTTTTTTTTCTCCCTATTTGGTGTTCACTAAGTATGGAGATGCTAGCTTCTTCTTAATTTGTTCTATTAAGATATTGTATCTTTTATCTTATATTTTTTATTATTTGAAGATGATGTATTTGTGATGAATATTAAACTTTGTTGAATTCATTTCTTTTTCTTTGCCTCTAATTAGATGTTGTTGTTGTTGTTTTTTTTTTTTTCCTTAAATTGAAAAAATGATTCAATCTAAACCGATTTAAATTGGTTTGGATTGGTTTGGTTGTATGAAAAAAATCAAACTGAACTAAACCAATCCAATACAATTTTTTTAGTTCGGATCGGATTGATTTTTTGCTTCAAAACCGAACCAAATCGGACCGCGAACACCCCTAGTTGCCAATGCTCTAAGTCAAAAAGGAATATTGGCAAATATAAGCATATACCGGGAATTGTACAGTGAAATCTTAAAAGCTTAAGAAAGGGATAAATGGGTGCAGAAGCTTAAGTCCTCAATGAGCACACAAAAGGGATTTGAATTCAAATTTGGCACAGATGGCTTACTTTGGTTTAAAGATAAAGTGTGCGTTCCTACAAGAATGCATGAAAGAAAGGTAGGGTGATCGCATATGTCTCAAAAAAGTTGAAAAATCATGAGCAGAACTATCCTACTCATGACTTGGAATTAGCAGCAATAGTTTTTGCTTTAGCCAAATGACACCGTTATTTGTATGGAGCCAAAGTATTGGTCTATACAGATCACAAGAGCCTCAAAATCTGAACTTGAGGCAGCGATGGTGGATAGAATTCCTAAAAGATTATGATTTCACCATCGCTTATCATCTTGGTAGAGCAAATGTAGTTGCCGATGCTCTAAGTCAAAAATAAATATTGGCAAATATAAGCATATACTGGGAATTGTACAGTAAAATCTTAAAAGCTTAAGAAAGGGATAAATGGGTATAGAAGCTTAAGTCCGCAATGAGCACACAAAAGGGATATGAATTCAGATTTCGCATAGATGGCTTACTTTGGTTTAAAGATAGAGTGCGCATTCCTACAAGAATGTGTGAAAGGGTGTTGTCAGCAGACTAGGTACTCGGTACATTTTGAAGGAACAAAGATGTATGGAGACCTGTAATAGAAATTCTAGTGGAAAGAAATGAAAAGAGATGGGCTTAAATATATTAAAAAATGCTTAACTTGCCAACTTGTGAAAGCGAAACATTAGAGACCGTTCGGAAAATTACAATCACCCCCAATTCTAAGTTGGAAATGGGATCCGATCACCATGGACTTCATAGTAAGTCTACCTGTGGTAAAAGGAGGATGCAATAGTATTTGAGTCATAGGAGATAAACTTATTAAATTTGCACACTTTTTGTCTGTCAAAACCCAATACAATGTTGAGAAGCTTGCCTAGATCGACATTAATAATAGTTCGGCTACATGGGATTTTCCAAAGTATCGTCTCTGATAGAGACCCAAAGTTCACGACAAGGCTATGGAGGAGCCTGCAGGAATATTTAGGGACACCACTATAGTTTAGCACGGCAGCTCACCATCAGACTGATGGTCAATCAGGAAGGGTGATTCGAAATCTAGAAGATATGCTACGAGCTTATGCTCTGAATTTTTCAGAAAATTGGGATAAGCATTTATCTCTAGTAGAATTCGCCTACAATAACAATTATCAAGCTTTAATTCAAATGGCACCTTGCGAGGCCTTGTATGGCAGGAAGTACAAATTGCCATTGCATTGGGATTTAGAAGAGACGAAAAGTATTTCAAAGACTGAAAAGGGCGAACTGCAGCCAGAAATGATACAAAAGGTGATTGATAAAATCTAAATCATCAACAAAAACATGAAAGCGGCCCAAGATGTTGAAAAGTTTAGCCAACAAGCAGCAAAAGGATTTGGAATTTAACTTTGGTGATCGAGTGTTCTTGAAAGTCGCTCCACAGAAGGGCTTTTGGAGGATGGGAAAGCGCGGAAAGCTGACACCAAGATATGCAAGACCTTTTGAACTTGTCAAACGTATTGATTTGGCAACATATACGTTGGACCTACCACCAAACCTTATAGGAATTCATGACGTATTTCACATATCTCAATTGCAGAATACCATCCAAATCCTTCACATATCATAGAGCATATTGATATACCTATCCAGAGTGATCTCTCATATGTAGAGTAGCCTATACATATCCTAGATTACCAAGTCTGAGAACTTAAAAATTGAAAGATACCCCAAGTCAAAGTCTTCCAGAGAAACCAAAAGGTCGAGGAGGCCACTTGAGAACATGAGAATGAAATGAAAGAGAGATATCCTCACTTATTTGAATAACAAGTAGAAATCTGGGGGACCAAATTCTTTTAAGGAGAGAAGAGTGTGTAACAATTCAAAAATTTCCTTAATTATATCTTTAAACTCCATAATTCAAAACAAAAATATTTTTACTTCATCCATCAAAATTTCTGTACTACCAATATTTTTCCACAAACATTTATTGTGATCCCAAAAAAGATTTATTCCAGCCCAAATCAAATTCTTCCATTAAAAGAAAATGTCATTTTGGAGTTTTATAAACAATTTGCTTCGTTGGCGGGGATCCGGTGTTTTCTAAATCCTTTTCTTCCAAAAAGCCCAATTAAATTCAATATATATATATATATATAAGTCAAAATATTACAATTGGTCGGCCATGTTCCCCAAAAATGGGGAAAATATCCCAAATTTTATATTTGACAAAATTTTTGGCCAAGTAATATTTTATATGAGATGAAAATCTCTTGATCCACCTATTTTTTGACTCCTTGTCAAGCCCAAACCTTTCTATAATTGCAAAATAACCCCAATCTTCAACTATAAATAAGTGGTTATTGCTTTTGGAAGCTTTTACATCTTGCTATTCCAACTTTGCCAACTTCTTGAACATATTATCTTTATTTTCTTCTTCTCTTCAAGTGTCTTCTATTTTTCCACATTATTCTTAAAGAAAAATAGTGCAATCTTTTAAATTACAAAGAAAAGGGAAAGATTAAGGAAACTCCTTCAATAGGGTAACACTCTTGGTAAGAATCAAGTTTAAACTTGTTTAAAAGCATTATGATATAAAGTTGGAATGAAGAATATAGTTATTGGAAATATGATATGGTATCTAAATGAATTTTTGATAGCAGTAGATGGATTAACTTGGAGGATCATTGGATTTTTCCTTGGAAACTTAGATAACTTGAGATTAAGGATTGAGGTAGGGATTATGGCTATCCCTTTAGCTCAATGACCTTGAAATCCCTTGATCCATGCTTAAGTCTCTATACCTTGATTGATTGATAAACTTGGAAGTTGGTCTCGAACTTGCCTTTGCTACCTTCGCGGTAATCATGGTCTTTTTTTTTTATTTTTTATTGATATTGATCTTGGACCCCCTCGGATATGTGGAACTCATTGTATTAGCCTATCTTCTTGTTATCATCGTGATTAAAATCCTTGGACAATATGGCAATGAACATTGATTGTTGGAGTGATAAAAACATGGACATGATTGATTTTTTTCTATCTCTTGAACATGGACATGATTGATTATTTTCTTTCTCTTGTACTTGATCATGAGGTAGGCTTTCCAAGGAATTGGTTCATAACACGCCATCGATCGTGCCTATTTGTGTTTTTTCACCTTTGAGTAGCCACTTGAAGGAGTTACTGGAGAGATGAGAGTTTGATTTCATTTTATATGTGTATATTTGGGTGTGATAAGGGTGGCAGATCCACCAAAGACGAGTTTTGTCATTGTATTTGCTTTTGTGTGACATTGGACATCTCAAGCTCATTTATTCATTCGTCTCTTGATTTTCGTATTCCTTTATCTTGTATTTCATTCCTAGCCATAGTTTCTTACTAAATTATTTGGATTTATTTTTTAAATTTTAACATCTATAGGCGATTAATTTCAAGAGTTTTGCCCAAGGCTTGGAGACTTCAAATTTCTTATTATCTTTGTTATTAATTGCGTTGTATATATGTGTTATACTTGAAGTATTGTAATCTTGGTGAAGAATTGTAATGAGCAAATTGACTTATGATAGTATAAATGTAATTTTGTACTGCTATTGAATTTGCATTTTATGATTTTAGTTTAGTGACTCCCTCCGACAGTAATGTTTCCGACCTAGGAGCTAATGCGCTAGGTACGAGGCGTTGCACACGAACTCCCCATACTATAAAAGTCATCATTTATCTCTCTAGCATTAGTTAGTTTATTCGTTTAATGAGGTAAACCTACTACCAAATTATTCTATCCTACTTTTATTAAGCATGCAAGCTCCAAACATTCTTAATGTTTGTTCTTCATCCAATCAATGATCTAAAATTTTGCTCTCAATTTTCATCATTGAAATTTATGTATTATATTTTCTTTTAAGTCTGAATGATTCTATGGATTTGGACTCTTCATGCTATTTACGTAGCCATTCAAGTTATTATTTGATTCTGTTCATGCTATTCTCTATATTGTAGTGTTGCAAGTAAATACCCAATAGCATATTTTGCTACATTTCGAGTTTAAAGAAATACATGACCCACAAGTGAGACTATATTAGCAGTAACAACATATATATATATATTCATATTTCGTTGTAGTAGCTTACATATGTATATATATATATTGATGCCACATTTAGGATTTAAAAATATTTAATTGATCCCACGTTTTTTCTTTTTAAATGAAAGGTACATGCATTTCTACACACAAACATAGATATACACACAAATGTGTATATATATAGACACATACCTAAAATTAATATATATGATTAATTATGAGTTTCTAAAGTTTCCGTTGTTTAGGTAATAAATATTGCGACTCAGTCATATTTTCTCTAAAACCATGCAATATTTTTCTCAACTTTTATGCAATGATGATACGTTTTATAAAATTTTCAGAAGTTTTATAGTTTATTTGGATTGTTATGAAGATTTAGGAATTTCAAACTATGTACAAAGTGAAGATTTTTGTAGAATGTTAGTGTTAAAAATTATTAATTATTTATTAATTTCACATGGGTGACTTTGGGTACCCATTTTTTTTTTTTTTAAAAAAAAATTAGTGGTTAGAAATATTAAAATTATTATTTGTTAATTAATTTTTTATTTATTAATAGTTAATTTTTGATTTGACTAAGTAATATTTCTAGATAGCCACTGTTTTCAGCTTTAATTATTTTATTTTTTTGTAGTCTTTCTTAATTCATCCCAAACGAACTTAATTTACTATTATATGAGACTTAAGTTACATTATAAATAAATGATAAAACAAAGTAAAAGATTTAACTTATTTGTTTGTTTTATGTGGATATTTGCTTGTAATATTAATACATTACAATACACATATTCATACTTAAAAATTAATCAAATAATATCTTGAATGACTAAAATTAACAATGTGAAGCATCCAAATTGATAGAATTATTTATTATTCCTAAGAATTTAAAGAAAATAAAATACAAAATTTGAATGATGCAGATTGAAGAGCAAAATTTTGGATTGTAGATTGAATTAATGTAGAAAAAAACAGCAAGATTGTTTAGAGTATGAATGCGTAAATTGGAGTATAAATGGTAATTTAGAAACTTGAACACCTCATTTAACTGAAAAAAACTAACAGTTGACTAACATAAGGGGGGTAAGTGATAATATTTATAGTACAACGAGATAAGTGTTATATAATGTATGGTATGGGGGCAAAGTATATCTTGCCCTATATTTTATAGTTTTTATATGAATTTACTATAACACTTTTAGACATTTATTTAAATTTATTAAAGTCAGAAAATATTAAATTTGTACTTGCTTTTTGGCCAATTAACAAAAATTATGCAACAAAACTTCTCAATTATTTTTATATTGTTTGCTTAAAGTTGAATTTGATATTTTCTAATTTTCATACATGAATCATGAATGTCTATATACATTCAAATTTATAATGTAATGACCCCGAACCCATAACAGTCGTCCCTGGACCGAATGATGCTACTTGTGGGCAGGCGGATCTAAAATCGAAATACATGGACGCATAGGGAAAGCTAAACCCTCTCATAACATCAAAATCATGCTTACAATACAACTAATATCTATTACAAGGCATAATCCAAGTCTTATACAAGGCCAAAAACTATGGTTCATAATCAACTACATGTCTTACATTGATTACAAACCCAACTTCAAATTTTATATAAAGCAAAAAATTCCAATTCAAGTTCAACTATAAAACATCAAGTTAAAACTTAGGCACAATCAAAATCCAAACTTATCAAAACACCAATGGAGCTCATTCACGTACACATGGTAAAATAGAAGAGTAAGTCTATAGACTTAGTAAGAATCATGGCTATGGAATAGAAAGGCAAGGTATTAGAATATTAATCAATGAATCAAAACGAGCATTGCGAAAATAATCGAACAAGATATAAGATGCAAGATAATGTCAAGAGCTCAAGAATTCAATTCAGAATAACAATAAATCAAAAAGAGCTCAATAATCAAATAATCAGGCAAAATAAGATTTTTGGTGGGTCTGTCACCCTGATCACTCCCAATAACAAATATAAATCCTTATCTTTCCAAAGGGTCATTCCCTCGGGTGGCCACTCGAAGGGGCAACCCAACAAATAAAATGACATTGTTGACGTACCACGTGTCGCAAATTAGCTCCTGGAAGGTCCTATCTCTAGGCTCCAACGAACTATCCAAACAATTTGAAAACCTACCAAAGGTCCAACTATCGGCCCGATACCGCCCATTGTCCCTCTTGAGGTCCCCAGGGCCCAATATTCACACAATAACATTTACAATAATCAATACACATTTACGATATTCAATTCCATTGAAATATGTATATAAACGATCAATCAATTCCAACAATCAAATTGGATTGAGCCTCGAACTTAAGGAAAATTATTTTGAAATTCTAAAGCATCTGAAAAAAAGTGTATCATGGACTTGAAGTAATAAATCGAAGTTAAAAATAAAAGATTTAGATTCTGGAATGGGTGCTTCGGCGCTCTAGCGTCAAAATAGTGATTTTGGCTACTGGAATGGGAGCTTGAGCGCAAGCCTGGGCACTCCAATGCCCAAATAGTATTTTTTGCTACTGAAACTGAGGGCTAGCGCCCGAGCAGTGGCCAAAGCAAGCGCCCAATTTTTTTTTTATTTGTTTCAAAATTAGATTTTAGCAAAAAGGTTTTTGAGGGAAAAATAACTTTGAAATTTTAGTTTTTAAATTAAATCCTAAATTTATGAAAATTTTACTACAAGTTCAATAATCCATTTCTTCATATTTTTGTCCATAATTTTCTATTGTCCAAGGTCCCAATCCATTCATAGGCAAAGGTGAAAGTCTCAATTCATCATCATCAACAATTTTGGCGCTCACAAGTCAAATGAGAACCACAAGGAATCAATTGGAGCTCATGTCAATATATTACAAGGAACATGTAACGCCGTGGAACCCAGGAATGGCCGTCCCTAGGTCGGCAACACTACCTGTGGGGAGGCGGACTTCTAGTAGAGCTACAAACATGTACGAGGACAATATACTAAACAAAAGCTACAAAACACATTTATACATAGGTCTTATCATTCATTACATCTCATAAGCTATTCTATTACAACCTTGAACTACGCATACTAGATTTACACAAACTCTCCATGAACTATAGTTCTAGTGGCTACAAGTCACTCACTAGGATATCTATTAATCACAAACCGTACATAAACTCCAATCCATAGCTGTACATCATCATCATTTATTACAAATGAAAATACAAAGCACAAATGCATAATTAGAATCCAAAAGCCTTCAACTTATTTACCTATACAACATAATTAAATAAATCCACTGACTTAGTAAGGATCATAGCCATGGAATTGTAAAGGAACAAGGAAAATCCAACAAATGATTATAGAGGCAACAAGCTCAATAAATGAAATGAAACATGCCAAATGATTGTGAATATCTCATAAGCAATTATAAACGAGTAACTCGACAAGAGCATAAAATGAATCAAAAACACAATAGCAAATCACACAATCAGATAGTAAAGGCATAATTAATATTTGGTGGATCTGTTACCCTTATCCCTCCACAGGTCCCACGCTCAAGTGGCCGCTCGAGATGGTGACCCTATCATGTAGTGCGACATAAATGTCGATGATCCGCGTGTCACAGGCTAGTCCTTGGAAACCTATTCCAAGATTCCGCAGAACTACCTAAACGAGTAAGAAACTATTCAAGGGATCAATTGTCAGCGCGATGCCACCCAACATCTCTCTTGAAGTTTCCCAAGGGCCCATAAAACGTGTATTGAGGTTAATAGGAAACATGAATTCAGAAGAAATTTCAAGCGATCATTATAGGGTTATGAACAGGTATTGAGTAAAATTCTCGAATTAGAACCTTGGACATAAGAGTTTCTTTTGGATCATCAAAATGGTTTAAAAATATGAGATTTGAATTTTTAAGAAGTTAGATTGAAGAAAAATGTCAAATTAACCTAAGTTCTATATCCCTCTTGTGGCAGTTAACTTTTCGAAATTTTAAAAAATACTGCCCAATGAGTTAAATGACTTTTTTTAGCTCTATGAACATCTAGACTATATGAATTTTCTAACAGTGGCTTCCTATCAACGATTCAACGATTGGATTTTCATTTATACTCATTTTACATGATCCCAAGCTACTACACCTGTTTTCTAGTACACTGACAAGCTATATTCTAAAGGTATTTTTGGTCATGTTACTCAATAATTTTGGGTGATTCTGGATCCTAACACTATCTACACTTGATAAGATTTTCAACAGTATATTTTATGGGTTGGTTTGATGAAGCAAAGTTAGGGGTTCATACTTGGAAAATGGAAGCTATTGCAGAGAATTTCCCCTGTTTTTGGTAGTAGTGGCAAGTTATTTTCTAAAGGCATTTTTGTTCATTTTCTTCTTAGTTTTGGGTTATTTTTTTATCCTAAAAGAATTTACACTTGATGAGGTTTTCAACGGTATATTATATGAGTCATTGAGATAAAGGAAGTTAAGTTTTTAAGCTTGGAAAATAAAAAGTATTGCAAAGAACAGTAGCTACCCGAGAGTGTTATGGTTTGTTTTCAAAACTCAACCTACTTTATAAAATCATCAAGTTATTAATTACAAGTTTGATGATCTAATAAGCTTCTTATATCCACTAAAGACATGTTCATGACTCATCATAACAAGGAAGCTTAATCAATAATCAATACCATGATATTCATCAAAGCAAGTAAATCAATGAACAAAACTACAAAGCAAAGGAGCAAGCTCATATTACTAAAAGATCATGAACATAAAAGTGACTAGAATGAAGGGAAGCATAGCATGATCCTTACCTTATGCGCTAGGTAAAAATTCTTGATTGTTCCTTAAGTTATCTCCAAACTAATCTCCCACACAACCAAAGAATTCATTCAAAATCATATTCATCCCAAACCTCACTACAATATCCTCAAACTGAATTTGAACTTACCTAGTTGCTTAATCTAAGTAAGAGATGAGTAAAACCCTTACTAATCCTCTTTAACAAGTATGAAAAAATTAAGAGAGAAGTGAAGTAGTGTGTTAGAAATTTTTTTTCTTTGTTCTTTGGAATGTTTTGGCCAAGAGGAAGAAATAAAGAACGAAATGGCTTCTTTTGATATATACTCATACACATATACATACAAAAAATGTCTCCCAAATGGTAGAGAGACAATGGCATTTTGTGAATTTTTAAAAGTTGGCAATGAGTTTGTTGGAAAAATGTTGGGATTTCTTTTGATTTTCAACATATGGTGATTATTCCTTAAGATGATATTTTGTCTTCTATTATGTGTGTGTGTGTGTGTTTTTATGTGCCGAAATGTGTGTGTGTGTTTATTTTTATTTATTTATTTCATTTTATTAAAACAGGAATTGGGCATTAAAATTGAGCTTAATTCTTGGGCCAACTATTTATTTGGTTGGGTTTGAAATAATATTTTGTGCCGAATTCGATGGAAATAAAATTTTTGATTACTAAATCGTAATATTTTCATTATTTAAAAATTTTCAGATAATAGTAATTAAAATCTTTAAAACGGCATTAGGTTTTTGGAATTTTTTGGCGATAAGGGTTTGAAAATATAATTATGAAATTTTTTGACCAAAATAAAATTTTCGAAATTAATAGGGTATTTTAAACATATTTGAGTTGAAAGAAAACTTTTAAAAAGGAAAATCCAAAAAAATTCAGGTTCGAAAAGAATTAATTTAAATAGGATTAAGAAAATTTTCGGGTTGTTATACTCTTCTCCCTTACAAGAATTTTATCCCCAAATTCATACCTTTATTCAAAGAGGTGCAGATATTTTTCTTGCATCTTGTCCTCACTTTCCCAAGTCACTTCTTTTACTTTCTAATTTTGCCACAGAACTTTGACTTGGGGTATCTGTCGATTCCTAAGTTGTCAGATTTGGGAATTTAAGATACGTATTGGTTGTTCTACGTACATGAGGTCATTTTGAATTGGCACATCAATGTACTCGATGACATGGGAAGGGTTCGGATGGTATTTCCGCAGTTGGGATACATGAAAGGCATCATGAATCCCTGTGAGGTTTGGCAAGAGGTCTAGTCGATATGCTACTGGACCCATACATTCAACAATCCCGAAAAGCCCTGCGTATCTTGAAGCTAACTTCTCGCTCTTACCCATTCTCCATATTCCTTTGTGGGAAGCAAGCTTCAAAAAAACTTAATCTCCAACATTAAACTCCATGTCTTTCCAACGTTTGTGCGCATAACTCTTTTGATGATCCTGGGCCATTTTTATATTCCTCTTGATGATTTGGATTTGTCAATTGATTCATGTATCATCTCAGGCCTCAGTCCGTCTAAGGTTTGTAGTGTTCCGCTTTCACGAGTTGACAAGTGAGGCAGTTCTAAATGTATTCACTTATGTCCTTTTTTATGCTATGTCCTTTTTTATGCCATTCCACCAAAACATCTGTTTCAAATCTCTGTACATTTTTGTCCTTCAAGGATATACTGAATACTTAGTTTGATGGGCTGTTGTCAACACTTTTTTGCGTATACTCGCAGGAACACGTACCCTGTTTCTGAAGCATAGTAATTATTCTGCATTTATCTTGAATTCAGATTTCGTTTGCGTGCTCATTAAGGATTTATATTTCTGTATCCATTCATCTCCCTAATGAGCTTTAAGAATCTCACTATACAGTTCAGGATATATATTCAGGTTCGCCAGCCTTCTTTTTGGACTCAAGCCGTCAGCGACAACATTTGCTCTATCCGGGTGGTAGGCGATGGTCAAGTCATAATCTTCTAAAAACTCCATCCACCGTCATTGTCTTAAGTTCAAGTTCTTTGGCTGGAAATATATTGCAAACTTTGGTGATCCATATAAATCTCTACTTTGGCACCATACAAGTAATGACGCCACTTTGCCAAAGCGAAAACTATCGCTGCTAGCTCTAGATCACGAGTAGGATAGTTTTGCTCGTGATTCTTCAACTTCCTCGAGCCATACGCCATCACCCGTCCTTTTTGCATCAACATACATCCCAGACCTTCCTTAGAAGCGTTTGTATACACTATAAATTCTTTTGACCCGTCAGGTAGTGCGAGAATTGGGGCTATAGTTAATCTCTTCTTCAATTCCATAAAGCTCTCATCGCATTTCTGATTCCATTCAAACTACTAATCTTTATGAGTCAATTAGGTAAGAGGTCCAGGTTCTGAATAAACTTTCGAAAATGCCCGGCTAATCCCAGGAATCTGCTCACCTTGGTAACCCTTTTTTGTTTTTTCAGTTGAGTACTGCTTCAACTTTTTCTATATCAACTTCAAGACTATTTTGGAATATTATATGTTCCAAGAAAGTTACTTTACTTAGCTAGAATTCACATTTATTGAATTTGGTGCATAGCTAATGCTCTTTAAGAGTTTGAAGAATGATCCATAGATGTTCTTCATGTTCCTCCTCCAACTTTGAGTATACCAAGATATCATCGATGAAAATTACTACAAAACAATCAAGATATGGACAGAAAACTCAATGCATCAAATCCATGAATGCTGCAAGAGCATTTGTTAATCCAAATGGCATTACAACAAATTCAAAGTATCGTGAATTGAATACAGTTTTGGGAATGCCTGCTTCCTTTATTCTTAATTGGGAGTACCTTTGTCGTAAGTCCAACTTCGAGTATACCACAAATCCTTATAGATGATCAAATAGCTCATCGATGTAGGGTAGTGGATATTTGTTTTTGATAGTCACTTTATTTAGTTCTCTGTAATTGATACACATTCTCAGTGACTCATCCTTCTCCTTCACAAACAGAATAGGAGCTCTCCAAGGGGACGAGTTGAATCTTATGAAGTTCTTGTCCAAAAGTTCCTGTAGTTGTTCCTTCAACTCTTTCAACTTTGCTGGTACCATTCTGCAAGGCATTTTTGAGAATGGCATTACTCCAGGAAGTGCTTCGATTACAAATTCAATTTCCCTATCTAGAGGTAGTAAATCTAGCTCCTTAGGAAACACTTTTGGGAACTCTTTAACTACCTTCACATTCTCCAATTTAACAGTATCTTGTGGCTTGTTGATTAACCAGAAATCCTTGTCCTCCTTTTCTTATCATCCTTCTGGCCTTGACTACTGAAACTGTGGTTATTTTGTTGTCTTTGGAGCTATAACCAACTCCAACCTCAACTCCTGCTTTTCAACTTTACTATTTTCGTAAAATAGTCTACCACGGCCTGATGCTGATATAACCAATCCATTCATAGGATGAGATCATAGTCTTGGATTAGTAGTTCAATAAAATGTGCAATCAACTCTTGGTTATCTATGCCTATGGGGCAATTGGGATACCTAACACAAGTCTCATAACATTCTCCTACCGAGGCATGGACCTACTAAGGAGTTTTCATAGTTTTTGAGGTCAATCTGACTCTCTTCGCACATGCAATAGATATAAAAGAATGGGTGGCATCCGGATCAAATAGATCTTTACATAAAAAGTTCTGGATTAGGATATTACCTTGTACCAGGATCCACTCCCTCCTTGGCCACCAAAGCATACGCCCCTAGCTTGATTTGTGGCCGTCCAGCTACGTTCTGCTGCCCCTAATTTTGTAACAACCCGAAAATTTTCCTAATTTAATTTTAAAGTGAGAAAATTTGTCTTATTAAATTCTTAGACAAGAATTTTCCTAATTTAATTTTTTAAACCCTCAATTTTCACTCGATAGACGTTTTAAAATGTTTTTGAGAAAAATTCTAATTGGTAACCCATTTTTTGTCAATTTGAGATTTTTCTCTCAATTAGGAATATTTTATCATTTTCAAAAAATTATTATACACATTATTTTGGCCCAAAGAAATAAGTTTTAGCTTACATTTATAGCAAAATTTAGTTTAAAACTTACCTTAACATATCATATATTATACACTAAATTATACCATAAATAAACCAAAATACATACATATATATGTATACACACACATAGCCAGCACACACACATCCCCCATGGCCAAAGATATTTGATTTTTAAATGTGAGAATTAATCCTTAACCAAGCTTATAACATCATTGTGCTAGCAACCTACAATCCATAATCAATTGGCACCTTTCATCAAATTTAAAATGACAAATAGATCCTCATTTTATTTCCTATAATACAAATTATGGTTGCTAAATTCTTCTCACCTTGGTCCGGAAAAAAAGAAAAAAAAATAAAAAAAAAGAGAGAGAAGGAGAGAAAAAGAGAGAAGAGAAGAGAGAAAGAAAAAATTCACTTATCTTGCTTTGTTTTATACGCAAAAAGAAATCTTCTTTTCTTTCTACAAATTATCAAGAACACTTAAGATTTTGATCCATCAAGGGAAAGAGAATAAAGTTACTCTGTTGGTAAGTTAGAAACTCTAGCTATAAGATGATATATTATTTAGATAGGTTGGATGAACATGGTATAATTTTTTTATATTATTGATTGTTATAGGAGATTGCTTAAGGAGTTGGAATTTTCTTCAAATACCTTAAGGTTGTTGGCTATAAGGTAAGAATCATAGCTATTTTCTCCCTTGAATACTTACTATGGATTGAAACTTGAATTAGCTTATTCCACCTCTTGAATTGGATGAATTGTGTTGATGAATTATTATTGGAATTCCTTATTTTGGGACACTTGATTTATTGAACCCCTTGGCCTTACTTCATGCTATTGTTCTCTTAATCATCTTGGAGACTTGTTTGAGTTGGACTCATGGACAAAAAGAGGCTTAAACAACTTAATAGTTAAAGAACACCAAAAATTGGTATTTTTGCCAAAATTTCTTAAAAACTTAAAAATTAAAAATCTCAATAATGACTAAAACAAACTAATGCTAATTTCTTCATTTTTAAAGGTCTGATATGTTAAGGACTTCATTTAAAAGAAAAAAAAATTGTTTACAGTTACTGTTCATCGAGCGCGACCGCGCCAGTTTTCGCACGCGGAGGCGCCCAGGGCAGAATGTTTGGGCATTTTACGCACGATCGCGCCTATTTTTGCGTGCCGATGTGTCCAGAACAAAACCTATATTTTAATTGATTGACCTCTTTTTGCTATTCTAGATGCGTATTTCATCTCTATAAAATATTTAGAAACTTTTAAATAAAATTCTTAAGTTCGAATTTTAAAGAAAGCCGATTATTGAATTTGTTTTAGCTATATTTATCTACCGGTTGCACCAATTCCTTAGATACAATCAAGAATTATTTTTTGAAATACCTCGAGTTTAAAAATAATTTTTATATATCCGTATATCACTCCAATAAGCTCTTCCAAATCCAATATACATTTTTCTATGCCCGAAAATCGAAGCAAAATAATTGATCGAATTCGAATTGGTGATGAAACTTCGTCTTGTTATTTCGAACTATTGTTAAGAATTTCTAATTGAATTTAATTAATTGATCTTGTCCACTTATTGTTGAAGTTTCATATTGTTATAATTTGATTATTTGTATTGTTTGAAAACCGATTGATCGATTGATTATTGGGCTTTGGGAACCTCAAGAGGAACACTGGGTTGCATCGAGCCGACAAATGAACCTTTGGTAGGTTTCCCAAACAATTGGACCTAAGCTTGGTTCAAACTGTGGATAGTCTTGTGAAAATCTGGAGTAGATGTGCCAAAAGACTAGTCCTAAGGTTTGTGGCCGACTGGCCTTAAAGTACCTTGATGCTCCTTAAGTGGCCACTCGAGGTAGTAAATGGAGGAGTAAAGATTTTTTGTTTAATTGGAGTTAAAAGGGTGATAGATCTGCCAAATACTAGTTCAGCCTCTGCTATACGATTGTGTGAATTGTTTTATGCTCATATTTGAGTTATTTATTTGATTTACGCTCTCGTTGAGCTACTCGTTTATGTTTGCTTATAAAATTTATCACAATCATTTAGCATGTTTTATTTCATCTATTGCATCGTTGCCTCTATACACCTTTGTTGGATCTCCATAGACTGTGTGATTTGTTTCACACTCTTGTACAAGTTACTCATTTTTGTTTGATCATTGACTTACCGCAATCGTTTGGCACTTTTAACTCGTTTATTACTCTCGTTTGTACTCAATACTAAATTTGTTGAATCCTTTTGTTCTTTACCTTTCCATAGCTATGAGTCTTACTAAGTTAGTGGATTTATTCAAATATATTACCATGTGTAGGTGAATACATATTTGGAGCTCTTTAGTTCTATTTTAAGCTTTTCTACTTTAGTTTAGTTTGACGGTTTTATGTGAATATTATTGTAAATGGCTTACAGCCATCAGAATTGTATTAGGTTGTGAAATTTGTACCTTATATTATGTTTTGCTTTTGGGGCTTGTAGCCTTGAGATTTTAATTTGTAATAGATATCGAGAATTTTCGAAATTGTATAGATATGTTGGTATGTTATTTAGTTATTTCTTTGTGTTTCGGCTAGCTCGCTAGAAATCCACTTGCCCACAGGTAGCATTGCCGGCCTCGGGACTGAAGGTCCTAGGTTTCGAGGCATTACAAATTTGGTGTTCCAATGCCTACATACTTATGATTCTTCGGGCAGTCCCTAGCAAAATGTTCTGGGCTTTCACAAGTTATACATTGTCCCTACTTTTTCCAACACCGATCCTCGATGTGGGAAGTGTCTCCGCAATAGTTGCAGTTTTTCTTCTCGGCCTCTGCTGGTTCCTTTCTTTTTCGATTTGATGAACTCCCTGCTGTCGTCTTTGGTTTCTTTCCCAAGAAACCTTTATTCCCTTTATTTTGATCGAATTTACCCAACCACTTCTTCTTTTTCTTATCCTCTATCTTCCGGAGTTCCTGGAACTCCACTTCCAACTCTATGGCCTTCTCAACGGCCCCATTAAAACTAGAGAGATTACAGATAGCCAAAGCTCACCTCAGGGCTAGTTTTAATCCCTCGACAAACTTCTTCGTCCATCTCCTCTCATCTGCCAAAACATGCAGAGTGTACTAGATTAGTCGACTATATTCTGGCTCATAATCTGCCACAGACAAAAATCCTTGAATCAGGTTCATAAACTATCTTTCCTTTATTTCTCTAACCACTAGAGGGAAATATTCTCTTGTGAATTCCACCATGAATTCTTCCTAGGTCCATTGAACCTCGATTCTCAGCCACCTCTGCTCCACAACTCGCGACCAGTTGTGTGCTACTTCATCCAAAAGAAATATGGCATACTTTACTTGCTGTTCTTCTGTGCAATTATGTGCACGAAAGATCTTCTCAATCTCGCTAAGCCAAGACTCAGCTTTCCGATTATCAGGTTCTCCTTTGAACTTCGATGGGTTGAATCTTAAAAATTAGGACAATAGATTGTCCTCAGTATTTTCCTCATTGTCTAGTCCTTGGTTAGTCGGTTGTCGGCCCTAATTTACCAATTGTTGTAGCAAAGTAAAAAGCCGATCTACTGCCGGTTCCTCTCTAGAGAGGTTGCTCTCTCATGAGGCTCCTCTTAAGATAGGTTATTCTCTACATAGCTCGGGGTCTTGGGTGTAGGGACCTCCTCGCACAGTACATGTCTTGGTGCGCCTCGCTTTCTAGATGTTCCAACATTTGACATACTCTCATAGGTTGCCATTATAGTTTGAAATTAACAAATAACCTTATTTAACATCATTTCATGATCTTAGTTTGTTATGAAACATCAAGACTATCATAACAATATCAAAATGAAATATCAAACTCAGCTAAGCAATATAACAAAAGTTACGTTATTCATTAATTCTAAAAATAATTACATCACGTTAATACAAAAGGTGGTTACAAGACCATCTATTATACTAGCAAAAGAGATGGTA
>JACFYI010003819.1:439589-462996 GCA_014898755.1 Handroanthus guayacan | reverse complement strand
TGTGTGTGTGTGTGTGTGTGTGTGTGTGTGATTTGTGATTTGGTTAGGTGATAAAGCTTGAGATCTTAGAACTCCTAACCCCAAAACCAAACTAAGGACTCAAAGTAAGATTTGTGGCTTCTCCCTTGCCTCTTGGAACTTGTAATTGCTTCATTTTTGCTAATGATCTATTGATTCCTATATGAAATCTTTGCAATCTCTATTGGACATGAAAGTTCATTTTTCTTGTGAATATGGATAAAACCTTGATCATCATTGAGATTTTGCTATCCTAATTTGTATATGAACTTTTAACAATATGGGACCTATGGACAAATGGGAAATTTTGAGATAAGAATGAAAGACCGAATTTATGGACTTGAGACATATATTTTTCCTTCAAATACTTGATAAATCTCAAACTTGAAATTTAAAGTTTCCTCACAAAAAGTAGCTTCCTACAAAATTTTGGAAACTTTGAGACAATAGTTGAAAAAAATTAATTTATAAACTTTTAACACTTTTTTCCCAAATTTTGTAATTTAAATTTGGAACTTAACCTTTTAGAGATTTTGCCTAAAAATGTTATCACTTAAAATCTATTTTGAAACCACCAAAAAAAAAAAAACAAAAAAGTTACTGTTCAGGTTACTGTTCACCACACGACCATGCATGAACAGTGGCATGGATGCGCTTGGGGTAGTAGCCTCGGGCCATTTTTCCCTATTTGTGCCCGTTTTCATGCACAAACGTGCCTGAAACAAAACCCAAATTTTGATTTATTGACCTTTTTTTACAATTCTAAGTCCATATTTCACTTCTTTAAAATATTTTAAGGCTTCAAAATGATTTTTCCTAAACACGAGGTCTAATTCGAATTATTTGTTTGAATCTATCGGCTATTTGAATTCGTGCCCTAATGTGACTATATGTTTTGAATATGTTCTGTTTGTTCTGAACCTATGATAAGTTGGGCCTTGGAAATTTTGAGGAGGATTTGATTGAATGATATTGGATCAACGGTCGAAATCCCTGAGAATTCTTGTACATTGGATAGTTCATAGGAATTCTTCAACGTGGAAGAATTCTGGAGGTAGGATTCCAAAGAACCACTTTGAGCTCGTGGTTGACCGTGTTACGGCAACTGTGTCTCAAGTATGTATGGCTCTCCTCGAGTGGCTGTTTAGGGAAGCAAATGAAGGGACAAAATTATATATATGTTATTTATTGGAGTTATAAAGGTGATAGATCCACTAAAAGTTTGTTCATCCTTACTTGTTTGTTGACATGAATGTGATAAATCTTATAAGCCATATGTTCGTATTGTACATTTGAACATTTCAATTTTTTATTTGCTAACACATTCATGGTTCATTTCTTGCTATGCCTCTTATTGACTCTCGTTCTCTTCCGCATATGCCATAAGTTTCGCTGGGTCAGTGGACTCATGATTTCACCATTTACTATGTAGGAAATTAACTATAGGAATTGTTTGGAAAGCTTTGGGGACCATGTGTTGGTGTTTTGAATTTGATAAGTGTACTTGTATTTTGTTTAGTTAGAACTTGTATGGATTCTAGAAATAGATGATTGAATCTTTTGGGTCCTATGATGTACTTTTGGAACTTAAGTTGCATTTTCAAAATTTTGGCGTATAATTTTAAGAAATATTGAAGCAATGGATATGATATGAGCTTCCGCTTTGGTTTTAGTTTGTTTCATTTTACTAGAGTAATGTTACGAACCTAAAGGCGAATACGCTAGAATCCAGGATGTTACATAACCCTTATCTCTCCACAGGATCTCTTCTTCGAGTGGCCAGTCGAAGGGGCAACCCAACAAACAATATGACACTATCGGCGTACCGTGTGTCATAGACTAGTCCTTAGAAAACCTACTTCCAAGTTTCTACAAAACTATCTAAAACGAGTAGGAAGCCCTCCAGGGGATCAACTGTCGGCCCGACGCTGCCCAATATCCCTCATGAGACGTCCTAAGGGCCCATCAAACATACACACAAAAGATTTCAAGGGTAATGATAATTGTCCAAATTAAAATTTTCAAAGTTCAAATAAGATTCAGACATTATCAATCAATTCGGATTGAATTTTGGACACATAAATTATATATTCGGATTTAGGAGAGTTTATCAGAGTGATATATAGATATAAAAAGGCAAAACAGGTCAAAAATATTAAAAAGTGTTCTAGAGTAAGCATGAGTGCGCTCAGATTTGAGCGCGAACGCCCACGAGGCCCAGGCTACTGCCTTGAGCGCTAATATGCCCAAAACCGGGGGCCGTCATGCCTAACTCATTTTTTTTAAAATTTCTTATGATAACAAAAAACCATTTTTCCAAAAAGCAAATTTTGTTTGTTCATTACTTCATCAATATTTTTAAGGGTTAAGTTTTGGGAGAAATTTTTCCATAAATTTCATTTTTTGTGTTCATAGGTTTTCAAGGTGTTTAAGTCTTTATTTGTCCACAATCTCAAATCCAATAACTTCCATCATATTCAAGGATTTGAGAACACATCATAAGGGAAATAAACCAACAAGGGAAAGTGTCCAATAATCACCAAAACAAGGATACTTCATCTCATGACTCTTCAAAGTCAAGAATCAACAATTTTCAAGCAAGAAATTGGTATATCATCAAAGCTCAGAGGAACATGTTATTAAAAAGAAAGTTAACCATAATTCTTACCTTTGATGCTATTAACCAAGATAGGGATAGCAAATATCCAAGTTTCCAAATACTTAAGCAATTTTTCCTATAGGAATTGAAATCAAGTGAGGTTACACCAAATTTCTTCAAAACCCTAATCCTGAAACCCTAAATAAATCAAGAATTTACCTAGTGTTTCAACATTGCTTTCTTCCCTTTGATTTTGATCTATAAATCTTGTAATTTTGTAACTTAAAGGAAAGTAGAAGAAGAAAGAAAGATGTTCTTGTTTATGAGAGACAAAAATTTGTCTAGCAAAGTGAAGCAAGAAGCAAGAGATGTGTTTTTGTCTTGAAATTTCATACTAATTTTATAGAAAAGAGTAGGGGATCTCTTTGCCATTTTCCAATTGTAGAGGTTAAGTGTCAAGCTTTTATGGTGAGTGCCAATTGACACCATGATGAAAATAGCTTGGTTGTGATTTAATTAAGATTATAAAACAACAAAATATCCCTTTTATTAGTGGGAGTTTGGCCGGATTTTTTACATACACATATGTGTATATATCTTGTTTTATATAGTGTATGATTTATAGTATATAATGTGTTGTGTAATTGGTTAAGATTTGAGCTAAATTGGGCTCAAGTTTTGGGCTTAATTTGGGGTTAAACATTTTTTTTTTGGGCCAAAATAATGCATATGAAAATTTTCAAGTGAAAAATAAATTTTTCGAAAGTAATGAAATATCTTTGGTTATAAGAAAAGTCTCAAAATGGTGAAAAATCATCTACCGATTAAAATTTTTCTCAAAAATATTGTAAAAGCATTTACTAATTAAAAACGATGATTTTAAAATTTAATTAGGAAAATTTTTGGATTGTTACACTCTCCTTTCCTAAAAAGAGTCTGGTCCCCAGATTCATTTCTTATTCAAATAGGTGGGGATATTTCTCACATATCTCGTTCTCATATTCCCAAGTGGCCTCCTAGGCCTTCTGGTTTTTCCAAAGAATCTTGACTTAGAGTATCATATGATTTCTAAACTCACGGACTTGGATGGACAGGTTGTTCTATATACATGAGGTCGCTCTGTATTGGCACATCAATGTGCTCAATGATATGGGAAGGATCTGGGTGATATTTTCGTAGTTGAGATACGTGAAAGACATCATAAATCCCTATGAGATTTGGCAGAAGATCCAATCTATACGCTACCGGACCAATACACTCAATAATCTCAAAAAGTCCTGCGTATCTTGGAGTTAACTTTTTGTTCTTTCCCATTCTCCCCATTCCTTTCTGCGAAACAAATTTCAGAAAGACTTGATCTCCAATATTAAATTTCAGGCCCTTCCAACGTTTGTTTGCACAACTCTTCTGACAATCTTGGGCCATTTTCATATTTCTTTTGATGATCTGAATCTTATCAATTGATTCCTATATCGTCTCAGACCTCAGTTCATCCCTTTCCTCTCTTGAAGTATTCCTTACCTCATCTAAGTCCCAATGCAGAGGTGATCTGTATTTCCTTCTATACAAGACTTCACAGGGTGCTATTTGTATTGAGACTTGATAACTGTTATTATAAGCAAATTCTATCAAAGATAAATGCCTATCACAATTTTTAGAAAAGTTTAGAACGCAAGCTCTCAACATGTCCTCCAATATTTGAATCACCTTCTCTGATTGCCCATCGATTTGAGGATGAGCTGTTGTACTAAATAACAATTTAGTCCCTAAATGTTCTTGCAAGCTCTTCCACAACCTCGCCATGAACTTTGGATATCTATCGGAGATAATGCTTTAAGGTATTCCATGTAGTGGAACTATCTCTTTGATATAGATTTTGGCGAGTTTCTCCACGTTGTATTTAGTTTTGACAGGCAGAAAATGTGCAGATTTTGTGAGCCTATCAACTATAACTCAAATACAGTCATAGCCTTCTCTTACTGCTGGCAGACCAACCATGAAGTCCATGGTGATCTAATTCCATTTCCAACTCGAGATCGGAAGTGACTGTAACTTTCCAGAGAGTCTCTAACGTTCTGCTTTCATGAGTTGACAGGTCAAGCATTTTTGAATATATTGACTTATATACTTTTTCATGTTGTCCCACCCAAATTTCTGTTTCAAATTTCTGTACATCTTTGTCCTTCTAGGATGTACTGAGTACTTAGTTTGATGGGCTGTTGTCAATACTTTCTCACCCATACTCGCAGGAACACACACCCTGTTTTTGAAACATAACAGTCCTTCTGCATTTATCTAAATTCAAATTCCGTTTGCATGCTCGTCGAGGATTGAAGTTTTTGTATCTAATCGTCTTCCTCTTGAGCCTTTAGAATTTTACTGTATAATTCAGGATAAATGCTCAGGTTTGCCAGCCTTTCTTTTTGACTCAGGGTATCGGCGATAACATTCGCTCTACCCAAAGGGTAGGTGGTAGTGAAATCATAGTCTTCTAAAAACTCTATCCACCATCACTGCCTTGAATTCAGATTCTTCTGGTTGGAAATATATTTCAAACTTTGACGATTCGTGTAAACCTCCACTTTGACACCATACAAGTAATGGCACTACTTAGCTAAAGCAAAAACTATCGCCGCTAATACCAAATCATGAGTGAGATAGTTCTGCTAGTGATTTTTCAACTTTCTCGTCCTTTTTGCATTAGCACACAACTTAGACCTTCATTAGAAGCGTTTGTATATACCGTAAATATTTCTAACCCATTTGGTAGTGCGAATATGGGAGTTGTAGTCAACTTTTTTTTCAATTTCATAAAGCTCTCTTCACACTTCTGGTTCTATTCAAACCGCTGATCTTTCTGAGGTCAACTGGGCGAGATGACCAACTATCCTGGAAATGTTCTAAATGAATTTTTGATAATATCCTACTAATCCCAGCTTCTCACCTTGGTAACCATCTCCGGTCTTTTTCAGTTGAGTACTGCTTCAACTTTATCTGGATCAACTTCAAGATCGTTTTGGGATATTATTTGTCCCAAGAAAGTTACCGTACTCAGCTGAAATTCACACTTGCTGAATTTGGTATACAGCTGATACTCCTTAAGAGTTTCAAGAATGATCCACAGATATTCTTCGTGTTCCTTCTCTGACTTAGAGTGCACCAAGATATCGTAGATGAAAAGTACTATAAAAGAATAAAGATATGGACAGAAAACTCGATGCATCAAATCTACAAATGTTGTAGAAGCATTTGTCAATCTAAATGGCATCAAATCCATAAATACCGTGAATTGAATACAGTTTTGAGAATGTCCGATTCTCGTATTTTCAATTTGTAATACCCCTGACGTAAGTCTAGCTTTGAGTACACCATAGATCCCTAAATATGATCAAATAATTCATCGATGTGGGGTAGTGAATATTTATTCTTGATTATCACTTTGTTTAATTTCTGGTAGTCGATACATATCCTTACTAAACCATCTTTTTTTCTACAAATAGAGCTGGAGCTCCCCAAGCGAACAAGCTCGGTCTTATAAAATTCTTATCCAGCAGTTCCTGTAGTTGCTCCTTTAGCTCTTTTAGCTCTGCCAATGCCATTCTATAGGGCATTTTCTAGAACGGCGCTACTTCAGGAATAGTTTCGATTGCAAATTCAATTTTCCTATGTAGAGGTAGCGAATCCAGCTCTTCAAGAAACACGTCTGGAAAATCCCTGACAACCCTCACATCCTTCAACACATGGTATCTTGTGGCTTATTCATTAGATAAGCCAGAAATCCCTATTCGTCTTTTTTTAGAATTCTTCTGGCCTTGACTGCAAAAATAGCAGTGATTTTGTCGTTCTTGGAGTCATTATCAATTTCAACCTTAACTCCTTGTACCAACTTTAATAATTTGGCAAAATATTCTACCATAGCTTGATGCTGGAATAACCAATCCATTCCTAAGATGAGATCAAAATCTTGGATTGGTAATTCAATAAGGTGTGTAATAAATTCTTAGCTTTCTATGCCTATGGGCCAATTAGAATACCTAATGCAAGTTTCGTAACATCATCTTACCGAGGTATAGATCTCAAAAGGAATTTTCATGTTTTCTTAGGTCAACCCTATCCGCTTAGCATACACAAAAGATATAAAAGAGTGCATAGGATCCGAATCAAATAGAGTTTTATACAGAAAGTTCTGAATTAGGATGTTACTTTGAACTATTTGCGTAGGATCCGCTCTTTCCTCAGCCACCGTAGCATATGCTATTGGCTTGATTTGTAGGCGTCTGGCTGCATTTTGTTGTCCTTGGTTTGGCGTTCCAATACCTGTATTCTTGCAGTTCCTTGGACAATCCTTAATGAAGTGGTGAAAGCTTCCACAGGTTATACATCGCCTCTATTTTTTCCAACACCTACCTCAGTATGGGAGATGCCTCCGCAGAAATTGTAGATTCTTTTTTCGATTGCTACTGGAGCCTTTCCATTTGCATCTGATGAGCTCCTTCCTGTCGTCTTTGATTTCTTCCCAAAGACAACTCTCTTTCTTTTATCTTGGTCAGGTTTACCCGGCCATCTTCACTTTTTCTTGTCATCAATTCTCCAGAGTTCCTAAAACTCCATTTTTGGTTCCATCGCTCTTTCACCTGCTCCATCATAGCTGGAGGGATTGTACATAGCCAGAGCTCGCCTCAGCTCAGGCTTTAAGCCCTCAATGAATCTCTTCGTCCTTCTCCTCTCATCGGCAAGGATGTGCGGAGCATACTGAATTAACCGATTGTGCTCCGCCTTGTACTACGCCACAGATACGAATCCCTGAATCAAAATCATGAATTCTTTCTCCCTCATGTCCTTGACCACTAGAGGGAAGTATTTCTTTATGAATTCTGCCTAAACTCGTCCCAGGTCCATTCAATCTCTTTGTTCAACACTATTCCACCAGTTGTGTGCTGTCTCCTCTAAGAGGAAAGTGGCATACCTTTCATGGCTAAGCACCTGGAAGAGTTTCTCAATTTCACTGAGCCAGGACTCAACTTTTCGATCATCAAGTTTTCACTTGAACTTTGGTGGGTTAAACCTCAAGAATCGGGACAATAATTTATCCTTAGAGGCTTTCTCATTCTCTCCCCCCCCTGATTAGCCAGTTGTCGACCTTAATTCACCAATTCCTGTAACAAGGTAAGAATTCTATCCACTGTTGGTTCGTCTCTAGGAAGGGGTGTTCACTCACAAAGCTCCTCTCAATGTAGATTATTTTCCATATTAGTTGCAGTCTCGGGGTGGGAATCTCCTGGAATAACACACGCCTCAGTCTAACCCGATTCCTAAGGGGTTTGGTGTTCGAGGTACTGTCTCTAGTTGTCGTTATATTCTGAAAGTAACAAACAACTTGCTTAGTATCATTTCATTATTCAATTTTTGTTATGAAACATCAAGATTATCATAACATTATCAAAATGTAATATCAAAGTTGGCTAAGTATTATGGCAAAAGTTACGTTGTTCATTAATTCAAAAAATGATTATATCACTTAATACAAAATATGGTTACAAGACCATTCATCAAACTAGCAAAAGAGATGGTAACATAACGACTTTGTACCATACAATTTCCTATGTCACTATACATACCAAACTTAACCGAGGTAGCAACCAAAACTTACTACTACTACTACTACTTAGCTATCTATATATATATATATGCAATTTTCAATTTTAACCTCCCACTATCAACCCCTGAAGTTCGGGTCCTTCTTTGGATCTTCCTCAGGATCCTTTTTCGGCTCTTTCTCCTCCACCTCGTTCCTAACTCCAACATTACTAGCATTAGTATTATTACCTCCTATATCACCTACAACCTCATTACCATCCATACCATCTCCAACACCAACAACATCAATCCTAACATCACCACTTGCAATGTCAGCACTGGCATTACCACCGGTCATTCCGTCTCCCGCAATAGCCTCACTCCTAACTACCTCAAACTGCGCAAACTCTTCACTCAGATCAATGTCCTCTGGGCCTCCAAAGTATTGCTCAACCCAAGCCAGCTTGACCTCTTGATACATCGAACGTTCCAGCTCCTTCGTCCATATTCATGTTAGGTGCTCCAGGAAAATGTGTCACATCAATGATTATATCACCCACTCTATGCTGAATAAGGTGTTCGATACCTATCTGAATGCGTCTTTAAATTGGCCCATAAGGGTCTATCTAAGTTGAGAGAAGTGATGTCGATTGTTGGCTGCCACGTTCTTAAAATTATGGTACTGGACCTGTTCTCAACTATTTTCTCCATCTTACTCCTGGTCCACTTACTGTAATCCATATACAACTTATGCTGCTCCATGTAGGCATTCTTCCAATACTTGATCTCTCCGTCCTTTTCCTCCAACAAAGTGTTATAATCTACCCGTAGCTTCTTCAATGGGCCTATCATAATCTACCCGTAGCTTCTTCAACGGGCCTATGTTAGTCCCATTAGTGCTGTGAGTGGAATCACTATACTCCTCCACTTTTTCCTTTCCTTTGTCCATCTACTCACATCACAATCAATAATCACAACCAAGTTATTAATTAGTAAAAGGAAACTATAATATATAATAACGAACTTAAGAAATTCTAAGGCTTCGTATCCTGCATTCTGATATCACCTATAATGCCTCGGAGCCTAAAACATTCGTCTTTAGGTCAGAAACGCTATATATGGGCAAGCAGACCTCTTGCGAAGTAACATAAATATGAAGAAGATTAACTAAACAAATGCTTCAACATAAAAACATACATATAGATGCCTCAATATCCTTTACAAAACTAAGGTTTCACGTGACAACAACCCAGCCATCTAAACATTCTACATTTACAAGAGTTCCCAACAAACTATTATTCTAGTGGCTACAAGCCACATGCCAGAAGTTCTAATAGCTACAATCCATACATATACTCTAAATTGTTCACCACCATCATTTACACATAAAAACTTAAAATAAAAGTGCATAATTGTAGACCAACAGAGCTCCAAAGGTCTATTCACCTATACATGGTAGCATATTTAAACAAGTCCACTGACTTAGTAAGAATTATAGTTAGGAATGAAAAAGGAACAAGGTGAATCAACAACTTCGGTATAGAGGGTAGTTAAGGATAAATAATGAAATAATATGTGCCATACGATTGTGATAATCCAAGAATCAAACAGAAATGAGTAACTTATGCAAGTGTTTAAAACAAATCACACAATCAAATAGCAAAGGTAAAACTAGTATTTGATGGATTTCTCACCCTTTTGACTTTAAAGTAAACACATAACCCTTATCCCTAAACAGGGTCCGTTCCTTGAGTGACCACTCAGAGGGATAACTCAACAAACAATATGACACTATCGGCGTACCGTGTATCACAGACTAGTTCTTGAAAAACCTACCTCCAAGCTTCCATGAAACTATCTAAAATGAGTATGAAGCCCTCCAGGGAATCAACTGTCGGCCTGACGTCGCTTAGCATCCCTCCTGAGACTTCCCAAGGCCCCATCAAACATACATACAAAAGGTTTCGAGGGTAATGACAATCATCTGAATTAAAATTTTCAAAGTTTGAACAAGGTTTGGACATTATCAATCAATTCAGATCAGTTTTTGGACACTTAAATTATATATTCGGATTGAAGAGAGCTTATCAGAGTGATATATAGACATAAAAAGGCAAAATGGGTAAAAAATACATTAAAAAGTATTTTGAAGTGGGCACAGAGTGCCTTCAAATTTGGACGCGGACACGCCCGCGAGTGGCCTCTAGCCTAGTCGCAACAAACTCATTCTTTTTTTTTAAAATTTCTTATGATAACAGAAAATCATTTTTCCAAAAATCAAAATTTGTTTGCTCATCACTTCATCAAGATTTTTAAAGGTTAAGTTTTGAGAGAAATTTTTCCATAAATTTCAATTTTTGTGTTCATAGGTTTTTAAGGTGTTTAAGTTCTTATTTGTCCACAATCTCAAGTCCAGTAACTTTCATCATGTTCAAGGATTTGAGAACATATAACAAAGGAAATAAACCAACAAAGGAAAGTGTCCAATAATCACTAAAACAAGGGTAATTCATCTCATGACTCTTCAAAGTCAAGAATCAACAAGTTTCAAGCAAGAAGTTGGTATACATCAAAGCTCAAAGTAACATGCTATCAAGAAGGAAGTTAACCATAATTCTTACCTCTTATTCTATTAACCAAGATAGGGATACCAAATATCCAAGTTTCCAAATCCTTTAGCAATTTTTCCTATAGGTATTGAAATCAAGTGAGGTTACACCAAATTTCTTCAAAACCCTAATCATGAATCCCTAAATAAATCAAGAATTTACCAAGTGTTTCAACCTTACTTTCTTCCCCTTGATTTCGATCTATAAATCTTGTAACTTTGTAACTTAAAGGGAAGTAGAAGAAGAAAGAAATATGTTCTTGTTCATGAGAGACAAAAGTTTGTCTAGCAAAGTGAAGCAAGAAGCAAGAGATAAGTTTTTGTCTTGAAATTTCATACTAATCTTATAGAAAAGAGTAGGGGATTCGTTTGCTATTTTTCAATTATAGAGGCTAAGTGTCAAGCTCTCATGGTGAGTGCCAATTGGCACCATCACGAAAATAGCTTTCTTGTGATTTAATTAAGATTATAAAACAACAAAATATCCTCTTGGTTTTGATTTGATTAAGATTATAAAACAACAAAATATCCCCTCAATTAAAGGGGGGTTTCGCCAGATTTTATACATACACATATCTGTATATATCTTGTTTTACGTAGTGTATGATTTATAGTATATAATGTATTGTGTAATGGGTTAAGATTTAGGCTACATTGGGCTTAATTTTGGGCTTAATTTTGGGTCAAAAATTTTCTTTTGGGCTAAAATAATGCATATGAAAATTTTCAGGTGTA
Organism: Handroanthus guayacan; assembly: GCA_014898755.1. Classification (NCBI taxonomy): domain Eukaryota; kingdom Viridiplantae; phylum Streptophyta; class Magnoliopsida; order Lamiales; family Bignoniaceae; genus Handroanthus; species Handroanthus guayacan. The sequence continues at coordinate 451,459 of JACFYI010003819.1, read as the reverse complement.
AAATACATTTTTTAAAAGTGATAAAATATTTTCGGTTGTGAGAAAAGTTTCAAAATGGTGGAAAATCGTCTACCAATTGAAGTTTTTCTCAAAAATATTGTCAAAACGTTTACCTTTTGAACATGATAATTTTAAAATTTATCTAAGGGAACTTTTGAGTTGCGTAATGCCCTGGAATCCTAGAGCATCTGCCTCTAGGTTCGAAACGTTACTTGATTAAAAGGGAACTAACTAAACTATAGCGGAAGCTCAAATCATATTCATTGCTTCAATATTTCTTAAAATTACAAGCCAATTTTTTTTTTCCAAATTACAACTCAAGTTCATAATACACCATAAGATCCAATAGATACAAATGTCTATTTCTAGAATCCGTACAAGTTCTAACTAAACAAAATACAATTATACTTATCAAATCCAAAGTACTAACACATGATTTCCTAAATCTCCGAACAGTTCCTGAAAAATCATTTTCCACATAGTAATGGTAAAATCATGAGTCCATTGACCCAGTAAGATTTATGGCATATGAGGAAGAGTACAAGATTTGAACAAGGGTCATAGTGAGAACAAACTATAAATGTGATATCAAAAAATCAAATCGAACAACTCAAAACTAACATAACGAACGGATAACTTATAAGAAACTTTGTCATATTCATGTTAATAAACATAAATGGCTGAGTCAAATATTGGTGAATCTGTCACCTTTATAACTCCAACATATAACATATATATCACTTTATCCCTCCATTTGCTTCCCCAAGCGGCCGCTCGAGGAGAGCCATACTTACTTTGAGATACAACCGCCACAGCACGGTCGACCACAAGTCTCAAGAGTAGTTCTTCGGAAATCCTACCTCCAGAATCCCACCGAACCACCCAACATACAGGCATTCCCAGGGGTTTTGATCGTTGATCCAATATCGCCCAATCAAATCCCCCTAGGAATTCCCAGGGCCCAACTTATCAAAATTTCATATAGGTTCAGAGCAAACATAACATATTTGAACATATAGCTTCTTCAAGGCATGAATTTCAAAACAAATAGAATATATCAGAAATATATAGCCACAACGAGCACGGATTCGAACGATCGATCGATTCAAACAAACGATTTGAATTTGAGAACAAACGGAACATATTAGAAACATATAGCTATAATGGCCACAAATTCAGATGATCGATCGATTCAAACAAACGATTCGAATTGGAAAACAAACGAAACATATTAGAAACATATAGCTACAATGGCCACGAATTTAAACGATCGATCGATTTGAACAAACGATTCGAATTGGGATGTCAGAATTAGGAAAAATTATTTCGAAGTCTTAAACATTTTTAAGAAGTGAAATATGGATGAAAATCAATCGGTAACAAACGTCAATTTTGAAATTCTGTTTCGAACCTTGAATTAAGAAAATAATCATTTTGAAAATTTTAAATAATTAAAATGAGGTGAAAATGGGCTTAAAATAGCAAAAGAGGCCAAAATTGAAAATTTGGGGTCTGTGCCGGGTGAGTCCGCATGCAAACGCACATTGTTCACATTCGATTGTGCGCGGTGAATAGTTTTTTTTTTTTTTTGTGAAAATTGTTATGATAGCAAAGGGCTAAATATGAAAAAATTAGATTTAATTTGTTCTACTCATCATCAAGATTTTTAATTTTCAAGTTCCAAATTTAATTTACAAATTCTTGGAGAAAAAGCGTTATAAATCCATAAACTCAAAATTTTCTTTTTTTTATATTTTTCATCTTGAAATCAGATTTCCAGGAAACTTAATTTCAAGTAAAATTTCAGAAATTTTAGTTTTCAAATTTATTTTACAAGTTCAGAGTAAAAATCAATTTTTAGGTTCATAGTTTTATTTCTATCATTTTGCTTCAAATGTTTCTATTTTGTCCAAGGTCCAAAGTCTCAAGATCATATTCATTATAAGAATGAGGTCTCATAACATTCAAAGGGTTCAAATCATCATTCAAATGGATATGAAGCCAATAAATCAAAGATTATCGCACAATCGAATAATTGCTCCATAGCACATCTTTTGGCCAACAATTAACATATAGCATCATATAGAAGCAAGAAGGAAATGCCATAAATCTTACATGTGGTCCTTAGCTTTTCAAATATGGAGTTGGAGATCCAAGATCTCAACATTAACCGCCTAAAACCGAATCAGAAATTGCATGCATATTATGTTAGGCTAACTTCATTAACCTTAAATCTTTCATATTTCTTATACAATGGAGTTCCAAGCTTACCAATAGGTCTTTAGGAGTGTTTCCCTTAATCTTTTCCCCTTTTCATGAGTTTGATGGAAGTTCTAAGTGTTTATATATATATATATGTGTATATATTATTTGAAGTGGAGGTGGAATGTAGTATATATTTGTAGAGAAATTTTGTGGCAAAAATGTATATGAAGTGGAGAGTATTTGGCAAGAGAGTGAAAGAGGTCCACCAACATATTAGTCTATTTATAGAGCAATTGAGGGCATCTTAGCAATCAAAAATTGAGGGAGGACTTGTCTTCAAATTGATGAGGTTATTGGGGATGATTGGAGGTAACAAAGTTGGTGATTTTAGTGAGAAAAATCCTCGTTGCTGCAGCTGGCAGATTTGTAGCTGCATTTCCCCCTTTTTTTTTAAGTGTTGGATTTGGGCCTTAATTTGATTAGGCTAAAATTTGAGTTTAAGCGGGCTAGATTTGGGCTTAAATCGACTGGTTTTGAGCTCAAACGGGCTATAAATGAAATCTCGATTACAAGAAAAAATTTTCGGATGTAAATAAATTATTTTGGCAACGAAATAATTTTTGTGTTTACCAAAATGAATTATCATTTAAAAAATAAAAGGTAAAATCTTGATTAGAAAATTTTGAAGTGTACAGGAAAATCCTTTTGAGTGGGAGAAAATATTTTGATCACAAAAGATTTTCATGATAATGAAAGTTCATTCGTCATGAGAAAAATGAAAGTTTCAAAATTCGATTAGGGAAATTTTCGGGGTGTTACAATCTCCCTCCTTAAAAGAATCTGGTCCCCAAATTCTCATCCCGACTCGATTTAGTAGAGATGTTTATCCCACATCACATCCTTATACTTCTAAGTAACCATTTCTATCTCCTTATTTCTCCCAAAAGATCTCAACTTAGAGTATCATATGCTTCCTAAATTTCTTGGACCTGATAATCTAGTGATACGAACAAGATTTCCTACATACATAAGGTCACTTTGAATACACGATTTCGTAGAATGAGCGACAATTCCTCTCTTTCTATAACCACAGGAAAAGTTGGATACTTAACAAGAGTTTTGTAATATCCTTTAATAGGTTCTAAATTTCAAATGGGATTCCCATGAGCTCTAGAATTGAACCTATTTGCTCAGCACACCACGTCGATATAAAAGAGTGTGCAACTTTAGGGCTAAACAAGCTCGGCATAGAAAATATGGGATTAGGTTGTCTTCTCCTGCTAGCACATCGGCTCAGGCTTTAACCCTTCAGTGAACTTTTTGTCCTTCTTTTTTCGTCTGTCAGGACACACGAAGCGTACTGGATCAACTGATTATACCCCGCCTTATATTCTGTTACCAACAAGAGTCCTCAAATCAAATTCATGAACTCCTTTTCTCTTATATTCCTCACATCTTGGAGGAAATATCTTTTTAGACTCTACCCTGAATTCCTCTCCAAGTCCATGCGATCTTATCTCGATTCCATTTTTGCTCCACAACACGCCTCCAGTTTTTGTGATGTCTTTCTAAAAGAAAGATGGCATATCTAACCTATGGTTCTTCCAAATATTTGAGAACTTGAAAGATTTTCTTAACTTTCCCAATTCATGCCTCTATTTTCTTATCATCAGGCTCATCCTTGCATTTGGGTGCGTTAAACTCAGAAACATAATTAACGATTGATCCTTTAAATTCTCTTTGTTATCTCATCCTACGTTAGTTGACTGTCGGCATTAGTTTACGAGTTTCTGTAGTAAAGTGAACAACTGATCTATAGCAACCCCATTTCTCGCTAGGGGAGTTCTCTCACGCAGCCTATCTCGAGTAAAGTATCCCCTACATTAATTGTATTTTCTAGTGCTCTTAATTCCTCACATAAAGCTTGTCTTGGCCTACTGTGTTTTCTAGGGGGTTTGTTGTGTGAGGTTCCTTCCCTTGTTACCATAATTATTTCAAAATATATAATCTCAAAGCTCAAGTTAGCAATACTAAAAGTCCCATATTCATTAAGTTTAAATTATTTCTCATAGCAAGAAGCATACTTACTAATCCATCTTCCAAAACGAGTAAAAAGAAATGGTTATATAACTTCTACCATATCATGCCTAGTTTCCATTATAGTAATCACCACTAGACTTCACAAAAGTTGGCATGCTTGAGGTTACAATTATATGCCACTTACAGGTACTTATGCACATAAGTCCCTAGCACATACATATGTAGATGTGTTCAATACTTCAATCTCTAATCAATTTTAACTTAATTAGGATCCTCTGGCTCCTCATTTTCATCTCAGTACCATCTCAACAACAATTCCAATATTCTTAATATTGTCCACTCTAATTTTGTTCCACCCTGCTAGGTGTTCTTTGATCTAAGCTAGCTCTTCATCGATCACGTACACTCTTAGTGGTACTGTTGTGGAGATCGATGCGTCTGTAGTAATTCCACCTACTTTGCCCTTCCTTCGAACATAGTTGGCGATTTTGATAGTTTAGGTTTATCAAGTTGAGGTACGAACTAGCCCTTGCTAAAGTCTTGGGCTACTTGATTTTTCATGTTCAATTGTCGATATCGATTCTTTCCCACAATTTTATACATTTCTGTATAGGCCCACTTTCCGAACTATTGGTGGCATTGAACATGAGCGAAATATGTTTGTTTCCAATAGGATATGTCCTTATCTTTTTCCTCCAATTCTTTCTCAAAGTCCTGCTATTAAAACTATACCCTGACTCCTTTATTTCAGTCATCTTTCAATTTCCCCAGTCCATCCTACCCATGACGTTACCAATAATCACAAACGATTAATAAAATTATAGATATAATAGCGAATGTTTCTAAATACCAGGGTTTCCTAAATCCTAGGTTCAACAATATATAAAAGCTTTGTTTATTCATTCTTCTCTTCCTAAGGTTACTAAGGTCGTTTTCTAACCCAAAGCAATTCAACAACATATTTATGCGTATCTCACCTTTCTAAAATAAAATGGCTAATACGTAAATATAGCAATTTACAAATTGGTAGGCCTCTTAATTGTAATCCGATATATTTAACAATTATCCATCATACCAAATGATCACCAATTAATTTAGTTCAAACCTATGACGTAAGTCCAAAGAAAATTCTTATCCCAAAGATCTAATTCTGGCGTTGCTCGCGTTCTTTTCCAAAGAAACCCAGAGCTCTAATACCACCAATAATGCCCCGGAATCTTAAAGCATCTGCCCCCAGGTCTGAAACATCACTTAATCAAAAGGGAACTAACTAAACTATAGCGGAAGCTCAAATCATATCCATTACTTCAATATTTCTTAAAATCACAATCTACTTTTCTTTTTTTCAAATTACAACTCAAGTTTATAATAAACCATAAGATCCAAAAGATATAAACATTTATTTCTAGAATCCATACAAGTTCTAACTAAATAAAATACAATTACACTTATCAAATCCAAAGTACTAAAACATAGTTTCCAAAATCTCCGAACAGTTCCTGCAAGTCATTTCCTACATAGTAATGGTGAAATCATGAGTCCACTCACCCAGCAAGATTTATGGCATATGAGGGAGAGTACAAGATTTGAACAAAAGTCATGGCGAGAACAAACCATGAATGTGATATCAAAAATCAAATGGAATCATTCAGAACAAACATAACGAATGAATAACTTATAACAAACTTTATCACATTCATGTCAATAAACATGTATGGCTGAGTCAAATATTTGGTGGATTTGTCACCCTTATAACTCCAACATATAATATACATATCACCTTATCCCTCCATTTGCTTTCCCAAGCGGCCACTCGAAAAGAGCCATACCTACTTTGAGACACAGTCGCCGTAGCACAGTCGATCACGAGTCTCAAGAGTAGTTCTTTGGAAATCCTACCTCCAAGATTCCACCAAACCACCCAACATACAGGAATCCCCAGGAGTTTCGATCATCGATCCGATATTGCGCAATCAAATCCCCTTCGGAATTCCTAGGGCCCAACTTATCAAACTTTTGCATAGGTTCGGAGCAAACATAACATATTCAAACATATAGCCTCTTCGAGGCATGAATTTCAGAACAAACAGAGCATATCCTAACATATCAAAAACAATTAGCCACAACAGGCATGGATTTGATCGATCGATTCAAACAAACGATTCAAATTTGAAAACAAATGGAACATATTAGAAATAAATAGTCACAATGGCCACGAATTTAAATGATTGATCGATTCAAACAAACGATTCAAATAGAGAAACAAACTGAACATATTAGAAACATATGGCTACAATGGTCACGAATTCAAATGATCAATTGATTCAAACAAACGATTAAAATAGGGAAACAAACAGAACATATTGGAAACATATAGCCACAATAGCCACGAATTCAAATGATTGATCGATTCAAATAAACAATTCGAATTGGGACCTCGGACTTAGGAAAAATTATTTCGAAGTCTTAAACATTTTTAAGAAGTGAAATATGGAAGAAAATCAATCAGTAACGAACGTGAATTTTTGAAATTCATTTGTTTCGAACCTTGGATTAAGAAAATAATCATTTTAGAAATTTTAAATCATTGAAATAAGGTAGAAAATGGGCTTAAAATAGCAAATAGGTCAAAATTGAAAATTTTGGGTCTGTACCTGGTGCATTTGCCCGTAAAAATGGGCGCGAACGTGGAGAAAAAGGCCCAAAGCTTTCGCCTTGGGCACATTCACCCACTATTCATGCGCGGTGAATAATAACCATGAATAGTATTTTTTTCTTTAAATCCTTATGATAACAGAGGGCTAAATGTAAAAAAATTTATAATACCCCGAGATTTTCCTAATTAAAAATTTTACTCGTAGATTTTCGCAAATCAATCTGATTTTAATAAAACGAAAAATGTTTTAATTCCAAAATAAGTTTCGCTCATCTGAAATATTTTCTCTCGTTTAAATCTCGATTTCTACCGATATTTCTACCCAATATAATCTTTTACGCCCAAAGAACAAGCTCAAATATCCCAACAAATTAGCCAAATATTTCAGCCTAATAAATAACATAAAAAAAGTGAAAATAGAAAATCAAACTCAGATTTTCTAAGTCAAGATAGCTGAATTTTTACCTCAATTCAAGGGATTGGTTTTGCATTGGGCGCTCAAGCGCTCACTGAGTGTTGAAGCGCTCATTTTGAGCGCCCCAACACCCACTCAGATTTTCAAAACCTTCGTTTTCCACCAAATTCCAGAAGCTGAGTGCTCAAGCACTCAAACTCGTGGCGAAAAACACTGTTTGACCAAATGTGTGCCCAAGCGCTCATTCCAGTGAGCTTAAACGAGTTTTTGACTTCATTTTCGATAAACAGAATCCATATCTAACCTTTCTAAAAGATATTTAAAATTTTGAAATAATGAATCCTCTAGTCCATAGTCTAATTTCGATTTGTTTGAATAATACGATTGATCGAAATTCTAAATTATTTATTTAATATTATTGGTCAATCAAATATGTGATAGCTTCATGAAACATGATATGTTCAAATGTCCTATTTATTTCTAGCCTACTGAATGAATGCACGTTGGGCCCTAGGGGATTTTAGGGGTATCGAATTAGACAACATCGGGTGACGATCTGAGCCCTTGTAAATCCCTGCATGCGGGGTAGTTTGGATGACCCTGGAGGTAGAGTTTTGAAGGGCTACTCTAAAGCACGTGTGCCGGCTGTGCTTTACTGTTTATAGGATGCTTATTCGGGAGTATTTCTGCCTTACAACTTGAATGTGATAAATGTTAAATGTTATCTGCTCATTATGATTGTTTTTATTTTTTTTAAATCATTTATTGAATCATATTCTCATCTTGATATTGACATGTCTATTGTAGGAACTCTTTCATTCCTATTTTCATGCCATAGGTTTTACTAGGTTAGTGGACTCATGATTTCATAACATCATGTAGGTTCATAGGCCATGCATTGATTAACTGAAAGCTCAAGGGTATTTATAATCACTTTCTTTTTTGGAATTTGTATTTAAGTTTGTAATTCTGACTCAATTTGGACTTTTAGACTTATGGATTATACAGCTAGACGGCTTGTAATATTTAGTTAGCTGCTTATATATTCTGAACGAAGTTTCTTTACTCGAAATGATATTTTGGGTATTTTAGTTTGAGATGTACACTGTTAGTTTTTGTTTTTGGTTTTAGAATATTTTTCGTCCACGAGTAGTGTTCCGGATCATGGGGTAGAATGCTACCATGACCAGTGGCGCTACAGGTGATATCAGAGCTTAGAATAAGAAAATTGAATGGTATAGACCTGTAGAATTTTACCTTTATTCCCGTTTCTCACTACTAATTTCGTTTGTTCCGTTTTGACGTGGTAGATGGACAAGGGCAAAGGCAAGGCGAGTGACTGGATGAGCTCGGGATCCGACCATAGTGATAGTGATAGCAGTAGTGAACACATTCTCAACCTCCTAAGGAAGCAAAAATATGAATTCGAGGAGATTATCGATGAGATAAAGCGGGAGAAAGATTATTGAAAAGATGCTTATGTGCAAGAACACCAAAGGTATCAGATGTATAGCAGATAGGCTTGGGATCAGATGAAAATGATGACATTGAGACACTAATCACAGCAGCACAATTTCAAGAATACGGCAAGCCAGAACAGATGTTGCCTTAACGACATAAAGAGTGACTTGATCTCTAAGGTTGACAAGGCACTAAGACAAACCATGGACCCAATTGGGGGTATGGAGTGGTTAGCACAATACCACATGAAGGAAGAGGTTCTTCCGAGGTTTCAGGAGCCTTAGATTCCTTCCATGTTTAGCATGAGGGGAGCACGAGACGTGACAGACCCGCCACAGTCCCTAAAAGCATCCACGGCACCTCCGACGGTGGGTCTTGGAGTGGGACGCTCTAAGTTCCTTCAGCTACTCCGAGGCGAGTATGTTTAACTGCCCGTAAGAGTGTAAGACTTCCACCTCCTCCCCACCATGAGTTGACGATGATGAGACTACTACCGTGTGGGTTGATCGGATGCTAGATGAGGTGGGGCGTGGAGTAGTGCCCAACGATGATGTACTTGACCCTAGGCCCGAGATGAAAAATGATGACGAGCCGGAGGAAGATCTGAAGGAGAAGCCTGAGAAGGACCCGGTCGAGGAGTTGGAGGAGGGCCCTGCGAGGACCCTCGTCGCCTGCCATGTGTTTGATGTCGATGACTAGATTATGACCGTGAGATTTTCTATTTCTTTCTTTTTCTTTCTTTTCTTATCTTTCTTCGTTTAGTATTGTGTATATTAAGTTTGATGATTAAGAATGTAACCTTGTATGTAGTAGGGAATTCTAGCTTAGTATAGTTAGGACATTTTGTATAGGATATAGCCTCGCTCTCTCGTTTTGATATGATTACAGGGCCATCTTTCTTTTGCATGTTAAAGATAATCTAGTAACCATATGACATGAATATGTATGAACAAAATTCCAAGAATGAATGAAATGCTCTAAATGCAAGTTGACTTCGAAATATGTGTTATGCCCTACTTGATTCATGATTTAATATGTGCTCAAGTAACTTTGAATTGTCACTAAAACCTGACCCTATGAATTTCAGATCAAAATGACGACTAATGACAATGCAAACCAAACTAAGCCTACAAGAAAACGTGGACGATCTAGACAGATATTATTTACAATGCAAACCAAACTTGAGCACTCAAGTGCTTATTTTGAGCACCCCAGCGCCGACTCAGATTTTCAAAACCTTCGTTTTTCTACCAAATTCCAAAAAGCTGAGTGCTTAAGCGCTCAAACTCATAGCGAAAACCACTTTTTGACAAAAATGTGCGCCCAAGCGCTCATTCCAGTGAGCTTAAACGAGTTTTTGACTTTATTTTCAATAAACTGAGTCCATATCTAACCTTTTTAAAACATATTTAAGATTTTGAAACAATGAATCCTCTAGTTCATAGTCTAATTCCAATTTATTTGAATAATATGATTGACCGAAATTTTGAATTGTTTATTTAATGTTATTGGTCAATAAAATATGTGCCAAATGGCTTCGTGAAACATGATATGTTCGAATATCCTATTTATTTCTAGGCTTCTGAATGAATACACGTTGGGCTCTGGGGATTTTTAGGGGTATCGGATTGGGCAATGTCGGGTTGACAATCTGAGCCCTTGTAAATCTCTGCATGTGGGGTAGTTCGAATGACCCTGGAGGCAGGGTTCTGAAGGGCTACTCTAAAGCACGTACGTCGGCTGTGTTTTACTATTTATATGATGCTCTTTTGGGAGTTTGCAGGGATAAGGATTTTATATGATATGTGTTGGAACTATAAGGGTAACAGACCTACCAAACTGCGTGTTTCTGCCTTACGACTTGAATGTGATAAATGTTTAATGTTATTTGCTCGTTTTGATTGCTTTGATTGTTTCTGAATCGTTTATTGAACCACCTTCTCGTCTTGATATTGACATGCCTATTGTTGGAACTCTTTCATTCCAATTTTTATGCCATAAGTTTACTAGGTCAGTGGACTCATGATTTCATAACATCATGTAGGTTCATATGCCATAGATTGATTGACTGAAAGCTCGAGGGCATTTGTAATTGCTTTCTTTTTTTGAATTTGTATTTAAGTTTGTAATCCTAACTCAATTTGGACTTTTAGACTTATAGATTGTATAGCTAGACGGCTTGTAATATTTAGTTAGCTGCTTATGTATTTTGAACGAACTTTCTTGGCTCGAAATGATATTTTGGAAATTTTAGTTTGAGATGTACACCGTTAGTTCCTGTTTTTGGTTTTAGAATGTTTTTCGTCGGCGAGTAGTGTTTCGGATCACGGGACGGAATGCTACCGTGACACAAGGTGCTACAAAATTAGACTTAGTTTGTTCTACTCATCATCAAGATTTTTAATTTTCAAGATCCAAATTTAATTTACAAATTCTTGGAGAAAAAGTGTTATAAATCCGCAAACTCAAAATTTTCTTTTTCTATATTTTTCTTCTTGAAATTTGATTTCCAGAAAACTTAATTTCAAGAAAAATTTCAGAAATTTTAGTTTTCAAATTTATTTTACAAGTTCAGAGTAAATATCGATTTTTAGGTCCGTAGTTTTATTTATTTCATTTTGCTTCAAATTTTTCCATTTTGTCCAAGGTCCAAAGTCTCAAGATCACATTCACGATAGGAATGAGGTCTCATAACATTCAAAGGGTTCAAATCATCATTCAAATGGATATGGAGCCAATAAATCAAAGATTATCGCGCAGTCGAATAATTGCTCCATAGCACATCTTTAGGCCAACAATAAACACATAGCATCATATAGAAGCAAGGAGGAAATGCCATAAATCTTACATCTGGTCCTTAACTTTTCAAATATGGAGTTGGAGATCCAAGATCTCAAGATTAACCACATAAAACCAAATCACAAATCGCATACATATTATGTTAGGCTAACTTCATTAACCTTAAATCTTTCATATTTCTTATACAATGGAATTCCAAGCTTACCAATAGGTCCTCGGGAGTGTTTCCCTTAATCTTTTCCCCTTTTCAAGAGTTTGATGAAAGTTATAAGTGTTTATATATATATATATATA
>JACFYI010003819.1:423431-439172 GCA_014898755.1 Handroanthus guayacan | reverse complement strand
GGACTGAAGTTTGAGTTTAATTGGGCTAGGTTTGGGCTTAAATCGGCTTGTTTTGGGCCCAAATAGGGCATAAAACGAGGTCTCGATTGCAAGAAATTTTTTTGGATGTAAGTAAATTATTTTGGCAATGAAATGATTTTTTTGATTGCGAAAACGAATTATCGTTTGAAAAACGAAGTGTAAAATTTTGATTAGGAAATTTTGAAGTGTACAGGAAAATCCTTTTGAGTGGGACAAAACATTTTGATCACAAAATATTTTCATGATAGTAAAAATTCATTCGTCGTGAGAAAAATAAAAGTTTCAAAATTCGATTAGGAAAATTTTCGGAACATTACAGGTTGTTTCAATTTATTTAATATTACAAAATCTATGACAATATATAATATATTAAGTGAATCTTGATGAGTTAGTTTTTAAATATATGTTTATTTTTATTTTTATTCATAATATTGTTTGATGTTTTAAAGGAAAAAAAAAAATCTCATTTTTTTGTTAAGTCCTCCCATCAAGTCAACTATTAACACATAATGTAGGTTAGTTTTCGGGGGAAAATTGCCAAATTTGGCCCCATTTTCAACATCTTCTTCCTAAACCACATTCACCCTTTAAGCACCATTTTCACTTGCTTCTCTCCTTCTCCAAATTCCAAAATTTTTAGATTTTTTCCCCATTTCATATCTGAGACGGGATCTCCTATTTCAAATATTGTTTCATCCCCTATTCCATACTTTTAAATATATATCGTGTGTATTGTATTTATTACCGAATATCATTATAAGAAAATATTTAATACACATGGCATGTATTTAAAGGCATGAAATAGGAGATAAAATACCAGTTGGAATACGGGATCCCATCTCTTCACATCCACTTTTTATCCCCAGCAATGAAGTTCTCTAGTTCATCCCGCAATAATTTGTTTTGACCGATAGCACTTGCGGATCTAACCATTTGAAGAGCCCACAATAACACCTAATTTATTAAATTAAGTATAAAACACATATCTAGGTAGAGGTGAGCAAAATTATCCATTAATTGAAAAAATAAAAAAAAAAGATTAACCGTCCGAACAGTTAAAAATTCGATTTTGTAAATGGTTAATGTTTTTAATATTTTCGGTTAATATTTCGATTTGGTGAATTTTCTATCCAAAATCGATTTTTAACCGAATTCATCAAAAAGTGATGAAATTAATTTTTTTTTAATTTTTTTTCAGCTAAATTTTTATAGAAAAAGGTACTTTATAGCCTGAAATTTATGTATAATATGTGATAAAGACGAATTATAAATTTGAACCGCATATATATAAGTTACAGCTTATATAAGTCCAATTTGGTATTCTAAAAAAAAAAAAAACCAGTATGGTGAATTGGTAAATTAACCAAATTGATTCAAATATTCTCAATTAATTTGGTCGGTTACCCGAGATTTTAGTTCAGTAAACGATTAACACTTTTTCAAAAATTTTGGTGAATTAATAAAAAATTTCATTCGGTTAATTTATCGAACCGACCGACACCCACCCCTATATTTAAGTAGTATTATTAAGACAAAATTCACTAAATTTTGAACGAAGAATAATTACCCCATAATTGGGATATGTCGAAAACTTCTTCCTAGGTTCACGTTAGTTTAAGTCTTCAATGGGACTTTGTATCTATATCTGCAATACAGCTTATCCTTCATAATATCTTTATTTGAGCCAAATGTACTCATGAATAAACTACGGGAATTCATGATGAGCGGTGAAAAGTGGATGAAAACGGGCAAAGAGCTAAAAATGGTGAATTTAGAGAGGGAGAGAAAAGCAAAATGAGGGTAAAGAGAGCAATGAAATGGGTGAACATGGTTTTAGAAAAGGAGTCTGAAAATGGCGTCAAAATTGATAATTTTCCCACCAAACTAATCTAGCATTTAGTGTTAATGATTGACTTGACAGAACACTTAAAGTGATTAAATTTGAAAACGTTGAAATGAAAATTAGTAAGGTTGAAACTTTAATGTGAAAAGTGATCTAGTAGCCCACTTGGAGGACAATAAAATTATCCCATGTTTTAGAAGAGAAGCTTAATAAATATAATGGCATTTAAAATTACTATATACTAACTTTGTAACGGGGTGATGAAAGTTTGAATATAAAGATTTTCTAATGTTTAAATACGATACACTAACCATTTAATTATATTTATGGTAAGTAACTTAAAATTACTAATCTACACTAATATAAAATATAGAAATAAGCAAAACTTAAAATTACTCAAAATACATAAATTATATTTAAGATTCAATATTTTCAAATGAGATCTTTATTTTCATTCAAATGATAAATTTTCTTTCATAAAATGAAAATTTTATTGGGTCTAGAAAACTATAAAGAATTCCGTGGTGCAATAAAATGAAGAAATCAACTGTCCAAAGGCGACATTTTAATATTAACATATCTCATCATCGTACAATCTGAAATTCCCACAAAAATTAGTAGTCATACCAAATTATCATTCTTCTAAAGCATCAAAAGGGACCAACACATTCGACCTCTGTACAACATGACATGACATATTTTAAAACAAAAAATCAGCTTTTCTTAGATTGGCAAAACAAATTACCCACGAATGGTAAAGCCAATTTCACCGATACAAAAAGAAAAAAGGAAAAATAATAATGAAAGCAAATTTAAAGCAGTAATAATGAGTATATAAATTTTTATAGATTAATTTTTATTTATTTACTTTTTCTTTTGGTTTTTTTAATTTTCTTTTCTTTTTTTTTTTTTTTTTGAGCGGAATTTGTTTTTTTAATTTACTGAGCTGAAATTTCACTTCTTTGAGAGGGACTCCTCCAGAAACCGGCGCCGTAAAACTTATCCCACATTTCCTTCTCAAGCGCAATTACTTCCTTGTTGTCCGATAAAGATTCGAGAGCATTAACCATGGCGATAGGGCTGGTTACTGGGTGTAAGTGAAACTCCTCCTCATCGCAGCCGCACTTCCGCGGCGGCAGCAGCCCCTTCTTCATCAACCTGCGGTGGCGTTTCCTTCTCAGCGCCTTCCTGCACAGCCCCGCCGGCACCTTGTACACGGCAAGCACGAGGAGGTTGACCAGCCCGCAGGGGCAGCAGCAGCACACCGCCGCGCACTCGGCCGTGGTCCCGCCCGCCACCTCCGCCAGCCTCACCTTCCTCACGCCGCCCCGGGACGAATAGTCCGAGTTATCCAGCAGCGGCAGCCGCCGGTTCACCGCCGATGCCGGCGCTCGCAGTACGATTTGCCTTGTCATTGCAGCTATAAATAATTAATCAATCAACGCGTTTTATATCCAATTTCTCCTCCTTCCCGCGATTTACTTCCTTCACAAACAAGCAATCACCCTTCGAGCGAATTAATTTCGCAACCCGCACCTAAAAAATACAATAAATTAATAAAAAAAAAACCCGAAACCCTTCAGCCATTGCCGAAGCCAAGAAATTTAATCAAGGAATTAACTGAGTATCCATAAAAAAATTGAATTAAATTACCTGGGTATTGTCAAAGAAATTCCAGAAAAGAGGAGCAGCGAGAAAGATGTGCCATTCTCAGAGGGTGGTGTGCAGGTGAAGGCAGACGTCGACGGCCGGGCTACACAGTAAACACGGCCTTTGATTTCTGTTCTTCCTTTTTCTTGGATAATAAATTAAGAAATCCTCCTAAATAATAGGGTGATTTATTGAAATGTTTAGCTTTCCGGCGTTCTGACAAATTCAATTTGATTGGCTTCCCTGCTTTTCAGCTTAGCTTTTTATTTACTCTTCATCTAAAAAAATATAAAATAAAATAGAACCAGAGATGGAGAGGAAGACGAGGGGCCGAGAGGTAGGGGGTAGGGGATGGGATGCCAATTTACACAGGAATATGAAACGGGTGACAGAGAGAGTATTTCAATAATTTATTAAAGAAAATATGAGCGATGAGAATGGGAATAGAGGAAAACGATGTTAGTGTATTTTATTGTAATTATTTAATGGGAGTGCTTATTTTATTATTTTAGAATAAGTTTTTAACGTGTGAAAGGAAAAGCGTAGAGGAACAAATTTGCAAGCGAACGCAGCTGAGTTAAGAGCCTCCCCGGGCAGACGCGCGCAATCAAAATACAAATTCATATAATTTTATAAAATTTGATATTCATGTAATAAAATGAGATATTCTCAAGTGGTAACATGTTTTCCAACTTAGATTTAAATATAAAAATGTTATTATTTATATTATAAGGCTTCCTTTCACATCAAATCAACTGGAGTTTGGTAAATCCATATAATCTTTTGGTCATTCAGATTTGGTTTGAATTTCTCGATATGGGTCGAAGGTATAATTTAAGGTAGATTTATTATATGTCATGAATGTGATCGATCATAAATTTGAACATCATTAAGTATAATATATTAATTATTATTATGATAATTATTTATGTACTTAATTAATTATAGGATAAATATATGATGCAGCAACATGTGAACGGCACATTAGAACTTCAGTTGAATCACAAGTTTACATTGATATTAAATATGTTTGACAACTATGCGTGTGCGCGTGTGAGAAATGAAACAAAATACAAGTTCAAGAGTTATTATAATATTAGGAGTTTTATATTATAATATAGGATAAGTGATGATAGCATAACAACCCAACGTTACTAGTTTCGTACAAAAATATTGATGGTCATATATATATGATTCTCTTATTTTATGGTACAGACTACAGACATAATTAGGATTTGGCCTTTGGCCATCTCAATGGATGACGTGCAAGTCCTGAATCATGTTCAGCCTTTGTCCCAATTCATCCATATTAGATAAGTTGAATTTAAGAGCTGTTAAAATTTATTCTCATGGCCAATGTTTCATACTCGACAAAATAAATCCTGTAGTTTCAATTTTTCTTTTATTTTTATCCCTCTATTGTAATTTGGAAAAAATAACATTAAGCCACCTGAACTATGCATGTTTTTGCACCTTGCAACATAATAAAAAAAAAGAAAGAAAAAATTCATTTTGCTATCTCAACTTTGCAAAATTTTCATTTTACAACCCAACTGTATTTTCTGGTGAACATATTCTACTGATAGGTGGCATTATCCAAAATTTTATAAAGTTCAGGAGATAAATTGATATATATATATATATATATATATATTGGTCAATTCTGTCTTACTATTTACACGGCTATTGCTTGCAAGAATATTTTGATGGAATATTTCGCCTAAAAATGTACTCAAGTTCCCAAGTGAAAATTTTACAAAATTAAGATGGCAAGGCCAGATTCTTTTTTAATTAAGTTCCAAAGTGCAAAAACGTACATAATTTGGATGGCTTAGTATCGTCCTCTCATTAACATTTTGAAGGCAAGTTTCGATAGTAAAATTCAACATTATTGAAATACTTGTGAACTAACTCTTGTTTATAGAAAATTAAAATCATCGTTGCGTTTTGCAAGCAATTACAATTTAGTTCCTCATTTATAATCAAAAAAGGTTGATGCACCTGATTGTTGGAATAAATTGCTCTTTTCAACCGTTTCTTTGTACATGTGAATTTAAATATTTAAATAAAGCAATGATTGTTTCATATTGCATATATGTATTTAGACAATTAAAGAAGTGTTTTTCTCCATTTTCCATTCACAAATTATTAATGAAACTAGAAAGAAGATATAATCAAAGTTAAAGTAAGCCAGAACAAATAATTTCCAGAAATCAGTTTAAATCAACAGAAAAGATAGAGTAATTAGAAAATTAAGATATAGTAAATCAACAAATAAAAACTCCACTTGCTTAGGAAGAGATGTAATTAACTCTTATTACATTAAGAGTGAAATGAGTTTCAGTATAATAGGGATGATTGGTACATAATAGAGATCTCTATAAATACTGCACTACAAAATCATTGAGTCTTAGCAATCAAAAAAATTAATAGCCTTGGTGACAATAATAGTCAATAATAAAAAATTAACAATCGTGGTAAATGTAGTAGCCAATAATCCAAAAAATTGAGATAAAAACATTATTAACTGTGGTTTGAGTTTTGAAAACCGGACCGGACCGGCCAGTTCGACTAGGAACCGGCCTCCTGCGCCGGCCAGTTCTCCACTAAAAATCGGCAGCACCTCTAACCTGTGCTAACCAGTGAAAACCAGTCAAAAATCGGGTTGAATCGAGAAGAACCAATTTTCATTTTTTTTCCTTTTTTTTTTAGTGAATAGGGGCAAATTTGTTAAAAGAGAGAGAGAGAGAGAGAGAGAGAGAGAGAGAGAGAGAGAGAGAGAGAGGGAGGGAGGCGAAGAGAGAGCAACCTTTCAAACCCATTTCTGCAGTTTCTTTGAAAGAAAAAACCCTCCCCAAAATCCAATCCCATAGAGAGAGAGAGAGAGAGAGAGCAACCTTCCAAAGAGAAATGGTGGCGGCGGTGGTGCCAAGGTGAAGCCGTGGCATTCGTAGACTGGCGTGGTGGTAGGAAGAGAAATGGAGAAAGGAGAGAAGACAAAGAGAGAAAGGGAATGGAGAAAGAAAGAAGAGAAATAAAAATGTTTAGGCCACTCCGTGGATTTTTTCTTTTTTTCTTTTTCCTTTTTTGGATGAAATTTCTATAGAAAAATTAAGGAACTAAAAAGAAAATAATAAAAAAAATACTTGCACAGAAGTCCATTGAAAAGCCATAGTAATTCAGAAAACAATAAAATTTCAATGAAACTTTCATTGGAACGAAACTATATATTAAATTTAAAAAATAAATTAAAAATTAAAAAAATAAAAACTAAGAAATAATTAAGTTTTCATGACAAAATTTCACCAAAATGGGTTTTGCTTATGCTTCAATGGGTTTTCCTTATGATTCATTCTTTTTGTCTTTTGAAATATTAAATGATGAAATTCAAAAGATTAAATACTTTTGAGATGGAATTTTAAAATTTAGAATGATAAAAAAATATAAGAACAATTTTTTGTTAATATTTTCAAAATAGATGGTTAATATTGTTTAGGGGTTACAATAGATAGAATTTATAAAGTTTAGCAAGGAACATAGCTAATATTTTTTTCTAATTATTTTGTATTTTTCTATAATGTTTCTATTATTTATAATATAATATATTTAGTTTTTATATTAAATATATTTATAACGTCATAGCGGTTGAACTAGTGATTAAACTGGTTGAACCGATCGAACCTGTAATCAGTAAGGCCGCCGGTCTGGTTTTTAAAACATTGTCTGTGGTTACATTGAGGTGAAAACATCTACCTCGATTATATGCTATGGTGACTTTTTTGCTGTTCTCATAGAAATTATGGATCATTGACATAGTGAGGACATAGCAAATGAATTTCTACCATTACTATTTTTTATTAATATCAATTTTTCAACTGTGATAATTACTTAAATTTCTTGTGATTCTAGCATGTGCTTGACACGATATACTACAAAAGTAACAATTGATGTAGTTTATTCTATAATTTTATTTTTACTCTATGTGTTAGACAAATAAATGATTTAGAATAAAAAATTATGATTTTTAATATAAAATAGAGATTTTATTTAAAGATAACTAAATTTAAAAAATATTTGTATAATCTATAACAACATTAAGTATTTCTAACTCTAAATTTACAACCATATAAATTGAAGTGCTCCGGGGTTCCCTAATAACAAACGAACATACAAACACCGAATCCCGGGACACTACTCGCGGAACGAACTAACTAAAACTTTAAAAACAGAAAATCCACATCTCATTCATAACTTAAATTCCAACAAAAGAAATTAACTAAAGACATAAACATAAAATTCCATTAAATTCAAAGCTAAATACATCAAGTATTCAATTGTCATTACAACCCATTTGATCAACCAACTGCTATAAGATTGCTCAAAATACAATCATTCATACTACATTTCTCGTCTTACATAAGAGAACCAGATATACAAAAACCAAAAGATGGTAATGTCATGATTTACCAAGTCTTATATACTTCGACTATGCACCTATAAAAGTTTAAAATATGAAATCATGAGTCCACTGACCCAGCGAGTTTTGTGGCATAAGATAGGAATGATGGCAATGGAGATAAGGTCAAGTTGAAGAGACCAATGAAATCATACCATGAATGTGTTAGGCAACGAAATAAGGTAAACAAAGCATTATAACAAAAGAGAAGTTTCAAAATTTCTAACACATTCACGCTATCAAACATATAAGGCAGAAACTAACATTTGTTAGGTTTATCACCCTTATAATTTCAACAAAACATAAACCTTATTCCTCCGATTTGTACACTCGAGTGGCCACTCGAGTTGCACACATATCAAACTTTGAAACACGGTCAACCACGTATTTCGAAATAACCGTTTGTAATTCTAAACTCCAGAATTTCTCCAGGCTATCCTCCGAACAGGAATTTGAAGAGTTTGGATTGACAATCCAATATTGCTCAACTCAAATCACCTAAGAATTACCTAGGACCCAACTTATCATGCATATAGATTTAAAACAAACAAACGAACGTAAATAAACTTATAGAGTTCAATTCAAGCACATATAATCATATCAAACGCATTCAAAGAACAAAGATTCGATTATCAAATAGGTTCAACGATTGGATTGGAAATTAGACCACAGATTGCGGAAAAATTGTTTTGAAACCTTAAAAGAGTTCAAAGAAGTGAAATACAATATTTGAGTTTGATAAATAAGGTCGAAACGTCATGATTTTGCCACTGGAATGGGCGCTTGAGCGTGCAGTTGGGTGCTAGAGTACTTACACAGTGGAAATCAGCTCAAGTTTGGACGCTTGAGCGCTCAAATGGGCGCTCAGGCACTCAAACACGAATTAGTTACTGGAATATGGGTGCTGGGGCACCCGTTTGGCACATGAGCGTCCGTCAGTGGCCGAAACCACTGACCTGTGGGCGCTGGGGCGCCCAAGTGCCCAATTTTTTTTTTCTTGAAAACTTCAGAATTTTTCCAACTTTTTTTGTAAAAGGAGTTCTATCAAAATCTTAGCCTAAACAATTTTAAAATTAAAAAAAGTGACAAAAATCTATTTTTATCAAGTTTCATTTTCTCTTTAGCTTTTTTTTTTTTTTTTCTTTCTTTCTGAAATTTAATTCCATTTTCCAGTAGATAATCTGAGATCTTTTATTTAAACTTTCATCATAAAATTTTAGATTCTCAAATTTTTAAGAGTTTATATGATTTTAAGTTTTATAAACCGATTTTTTTAACGTCTTTACAATCTATCCAAATGTCCATGGCTTTAAATCCCTTTCCAAGCAATGGTATGTTCAAGAGAAGGTTCATAGTCATTTTGGTTCTCATATCAAAGGTATATAAGCTTATGATCATGATTCGACAAACAATAACAACATAAATAAGCTTATTTTGTATCAAAACGTAAATACGATCAAGAGAACCAAATAATAATCTAACAAGCAACTGAAGGAAAAGAGGGGAAGCCACAATTCTCACATCGGTCCTAAACTTTGATTTTCCGGAGGTTAATAATTAAATATTTCAAGTTGAACCACCTATAAACACAAAAACCCACTTACTGATTTTTATCATCAACTTAGTTTAACCAAGAAATGGTTCAAGAGCTCACAAGAGCTTATTCATACTTATCAATGCTTACTAAGGGAGTGTATCAACCTTTTTCCCGTTCTCTTCTTATTGATTTCTTAAGAAAATATGTGTAAGTGTGTATATATATATATATATGGTTAAATCTGCCGAGAGAAAGAGAGTGGAGATGAGAGGAAGGAAGCTGAAATCCTGATATTTTGAAGTGGTTTATGAAAGGGATTCCACTCTACATTTGCTTATTTATGGAGGAGAAGAAATTCAATTCATGGCCAAGATTTTTTTAATACTAAACAATTGATGAAATCCTTTATTTTAAGGGTATTTTTCAGCTGTTAATCTTTCAAAAAATTTGATCAGATTTTCTGAGATTTTCTCTTATATTTTTCTTTTTGAAAAATTATAATTTGGGCCTTAGGTATTGGGCTGAAATTTGATGAAATTAGGCCCATTTTGGGCTAAATGTTGCGTAAACGGGGCTTTGTAAGTTAGAAAAATTTTTCGAATGTAAAGAGTTTATTTTGATATTGAAACGTTTTTTGCGAGTTCAAAACCGATTTATCATTTGAAAACGGATGGTTAAATTATTAATTAGGGAATTTCCAGAGTGTTACACTCTCCCCCCTTAAGAGAATCTGGTCCCCAAATTCATACCTTATTCAAATAGGTGAGGATACTTGTCCCTGATTTCATCATCGCGTTCCCAAGTAGCTTCTTCTACTTTTTGGTTTCTCCAAAGTACCTTAACCTAAGGTATCATACGATTCCTAAGCTCACAAACTTGGTAATCTAGGATGTGCACAGGTTGTTCTACATAGGTAAAGTCACTTTGAAGCGAAACGTCAAAGTGTTCAATGATATGAGAAGGATCAAGGTAGTATTTTCGTAATTGGGAGACATGGAATACATTGTGAATTCTAATTAGGTTTGGCGGAAGATCTAATCGATAAGCTACAGGGCCGATCCGCTCGATGATCTCAAAGGATCCCGTAAATTTTGGGTTTAGTTTTCTACTCTTGCCCATTCTTCGCATTCCCTTTTGCAAAGCAATTTTCAGAAACACTTTATCTCTAACGTTAAATTCCAAATCTTTCCTCCTCTTATTGGCATAGCTCTTCTGGTGATCTTGAGCTGTTTTCATGTTTTTTTTTTATGATTTGAACTTTGCTTATCGCTTCTTGTATCAGTTTAAGCCGTAGAGCTTTATTTTCCTTACTTGACGTGCTCTTGACTTCATCTAGATCCTAGTGAATAGGTGATCTGCATCTTCTACCGTAGAGTGCTTCGTATGGTGCCATCTAGATGGTGGATTGATAGCTATTACTATAGGCAAACTCTATCAACGGTAGATACCTATCGTAATTTCTAGGAAAATTTAGAACACATGCCCTCAGTATGTCTTCCAGAATTTGTATCACTCTTTCAGACTGGCCATCTGTTTGGGGATGAGCAGTAGTGCTAAAAAGTAGCTCTATCCCAGATGCCTTTGCAAGTTTTTCCATAGTCTCGCCATAAATTTCGGATCTCTATCGGAGATAATACTCTAAGGTATTCCATGTAACCATATTATCTCCTTAAGATATATCTCAGCGAGTTTCTCAATGTTGTACTAGGTTTTGACAGGCAGAAAGTGTGCTGACTTTGTAAGCCTGTCCACCACAACCCAGATACTATCGTAATCGCCTCGGACAACAAGTAAACCTGTCACGATGTCTATGGTAATCTGATCCCATTTCCATTATAGGATTGGAATTGGTTGTAATTTTTCTAGATGGTCTCTGGTGCTCCGCTTTCACCAACTGACAGGTCAGATATTTTAGGATGTATTCAGCCACATCCTTCTTCATACCTTCCCATCAAAATTTTTGTTTGAGATCCTTATACATTTTTGTCCCTCTAGGATGCACCGAAAACTTAGCTTGATGTGTTGCAGATAACACTCTTTCTCTCATTACTACAGGAACACACACCCGATTTCTAAACCGTAATAATTTATTTGTATCAATCCTTTGTCTCATGTTTAAGCTTCTGAACCCAAGCATCTTTTCCTTGGGCTTTCCAGATTTCATTAAGTAGTTCGGGGTAGATGCTCAAATTTGCTATCTTTTCATTCCGACTCAGAGTATTTACAACTACACAAGCTTTTCTTGGATGGTAGGTGATTGAGAAATCATAATCTTCCAGGAATTCCATCCAATGCCATTGCCTGAGATTTAAGTTTTTTTAACTGAAAATATATCTTAGACTCTTGTGGTCAGAAAATACTTTTTTTTTTCCTTTTTTTTTTGTTGCAGGTTTCGACGTGGTCAGAAAATACTTCAACCTTAGCCCCGTACAATTAGTGACGCTATTTAGCTAAGGCAAAGACAACTGCTGCTAATTCTAAATCATGAATAGGGTAGTTCAATTCATGATTTTTCAATTTTCTTGATGCGTAAGCAATTACGTTGTCTTTCTGCATTAGTACATATCCCAATTCTTCTTTCGAGGCGTCAGTATAAATAGTAAATTTTTCTGACCCATCTGGTAGTATGAGTAGTAAAGCTATTGTCAATTTTTTCTTAAGCTCCAAGAAACTCTCCTCATACTTCCAATCTCAATCAAAATGTCGATCTTTTTGGGTCAGTCTCGTAAGTGGTCCTGCCAATTTAGAGAAGTTCTGTATAAATTTTCTGTAACATCCAACTAAACCTAGAAAACTCCTTACTTCTGTGGCAGTCTCAGATCTTTTTCAGTTATTAATCGCTTCAACCTTTTCTGGGTCTACTTCTAGTCCATTCCGAGATATTATGTGACCCAGAAAAGTCACTCTCTTCAACCAAAATTCACATTTGTTAAATTTGGCATAGAGTTTATGTTCTTTTAATGTTTGAAGAACAATTTTTAAATGTCCTTCATGTTCTTTCTCTGACTTCGAATAGACCAAGATGTCATTTATGAATATTACTACAAAGCAATCGAGGCATGGACGAAACACTCGATGCATCAAATTCATAAATGCTGCAGGAGTATTTGTTAATCCAAAGGGTATAACTATAAACTCAAAATGCCTATAATGGAAATTAAATGCAGTTTTAGAAATATCTGCTTCCTGTATCTTCAATTGGTAATACCTCTATTCTAAATCCAACTTAGAATAGACATTTGACCTTTGAAGATGATCAAACAGCTCGTCTATATGGGGTAAGAGGTATTTATTCTTGATAGTCACTTTATTCAATTTTCTGTAATCAATACACATCCTTAGTGATCCGTCTTTTTTCTTTATAAATAAGATTGGAGCTGCCCAAGGTAAAGAGCTCAATCGGATGAAATTTTTATCTAGCAGTTCTTGCAATTGTTCTTCAAGTCCTTTAATTCTGCTGGTGTCATTCTATAAGAGGTCTTAGAGAATGGCTGATAATTCCATAATTGTATTACATTTTAGGCATATTTTTTGTATAGAATTATCATATTTTTATCTTGAAATCATTTGATTTGGGTGTTAAGTATTTTAGAAGGATATATATTTATACAGAAGCCTAATAAGATGATTAAAATCATGAAAAAAGCCTTGGAATGAAGAAATGAAGCATCAAAGACAACTGAACACGTGAAAACGTCTGCAGAGCGCCTAGGCGCCCAAGACATGCGCTGAAGGCAGAAAAATTCGGAACTGGGTGCTCAAGCACCCAGTTGAGCGCCTAAGCACTCACCTTCGGTCCAAGTGCTTACCGATGGGCACAGCGCCGTGCCCAACTTCTTGTCCAATTGACCGAAAATGGGCACTGGAGCGCCCATTTTTGCGTTAAGCGCCCCGCCGATGTGGAAAATGAAAAGATTTGATTTCTGAAAGACTTCTCAACTACGTCAAACTCTTTTGTACGTGGAAATTAAGTAATCTAATCGATCTTGGACTCAATTGGAAAAAAATAGAAGAACTCTGAAGACTTCAAAACTGATCAGAAGTTGACTCCTGTTCTAGTTAGAATTCTTGTACTATATTTAGAGCTGGTTTTCTTTTGTTTGGGGCATCTTGGAAAATTCTGAAGACTGGCTCTGGAGGAAGCATTCAAGATCATCACCACATTTTTTGTATCTCAGTATTTCGGTCATTTCTTTATTTTCATGTTTATATGTTCATATCCATTAACATGAATATGAACTAATTTTCTTTTTCTAGGATTATGTACGAACCGATTTTCATGGATTAATTCAAGAGTTTATATTTTTCTTCTGTTAATCATTAATTTTTGGTTACTTCTTTTATTACGGTATTCATCTTAATTTGATTGTCCAGCCAACATTCTAATTAAATTTCTAAACTCTAAAGAGTCTCGGTAGAGATATTTAGAGTGGGTTGTCGATAAAAGAACTTCAGTTCGATTTATTTGCATAACTAAATAAATTGATTCGTGTGTAAGGTAGGAATATACTTGCATGCCTTAGGTAACTCATTAAGTGGTCCTCGATTAACTTCTAATTAGCGTAATTTATATAGGAATATAGTGAATTAGCTAATTGGGAGTTTTTGACGACAAGTTACCTTGAATGGACTTGGAGTTGCTTTTGACTTAGAGTTAGTAATCATAATTAATCGAGAAATTTTAGGAAAATATTAACAAAATTGATCCATGTCAAAAGGGGGTTACGTAATTCTAAAGTTATTTAATTATTGAATTTTCTCCACTATTTTTCTTTAAACTTTGCATTCTCAAAACTCTTCAATCAAAATTCTTTTCGATTACAAATTGGTTTAGTTTTAGTTGAATTTCACTTTCGTAAATTTTCTATTGAACTTATACTGATTTCTCATGGGAACGATACTCTACTTACTCTTTATTACTTGTTGCAATATGTGTACTTGCATGCGAGTTTTTGCCTAACAAGTTTTTGGCGCTGTTGCTAGGGAGTCTAGCGATAATTTCCCTGAAACTCTTGTGAAATAACAAAAACTAGAACTAAACTCCATTCTCTATGTTTTAGGATTTCTAGAAGCATTACATGCGAAGAAGTCAAAATCAAGATTTGGCATCGTACGATCCTGAAATTGAATGTACCTTTCGAGCACGAAAAAGAAAACTGGCGAAACACGTAGAATCGGAGGTCAAGGTCGAAGAAATCAGAATATCGTAATGGCTGACGACTACGAGAACACTCCTGTCAGAAACTTGGCTCTTCCTCGTGCCAGAGAATGGAAGTCATATGTTGTGTCCCCAGAATTACCGGCAGGTGTCAAGGTTGAAATTCCAATGATACGAATGCCACAAAACACTGCTCAATTCTATGGGTTATCACACGAAAATCCTAGCAGACACATTAATAATTTTCTAAAAATACGCGACACTCCGAGACAAGAAGGGGTTTCAAAAGATGCTCTCAGATTGAGACTCTTTTTCTTTTCTCTACTTGGTGATGCGCTAGATTGGTTGGAATCTCTGCCTGAGGATTCTATCACTACGTGGGTAGAATTGGAAGAAAATTTATTTTCAAATTCTTCTCACCAGAAAAGATAGAGTAGAGATCATGATGTTTCGACAAGGTGTAATAGAAACCATCTACGAGGCTTGGAGTCGATTTAAGAAGATATTATGAAATTGCCTGAACCACGATATTCTAAGACATATCCAAGTCCACACTTTCTATCATGGGTTAACTGACGGCGGTAAGGACAAACTTGATCACCTCAATGGAAACTCCTTTTTATCCAAAACTACAGCAGAATGCCACAGTCTGCTGAATAATTTGGTGGCAAATCACTATGAAAAGAAATTCGAATGAGCAACACCCTCAAAAGGTGCTGGTGTTATCGAAGTTGATTAAGTCACATCACTTAATGCCAAAATTGATTTTCTGATGCAGTCTGTGAAAAATTTTGGTGTTAATCAAGTGCAACACACCCCTGTTACATGTGATGAATGTGGGGAAGGCCACCTTTCTAATCAATGTCCTCACACTGTTGAATCCATTCAGTTTGTAAGTAATACACAAAAACATCAAAATAACCCCTTACTCTAATACTTACAATCCTGGATGGAGACAACACCCGAACTTCTTATGGAACAATAATCAAGGGCAAGGATCAGCCCCTAGATTTCAGCAGGGTGTGCAGCAGCAAGTACAACAATTGATACAAGAAAAGAAACCATCTTTAGAAGAG
>JACFYI010003819.1:409960-420714 GCA_014898755.1 Handroanthus guayacan | reverse complement strand
TCAAGCCGACGACTATAAATCAAGCACTGCTTGGGAGGCAACCCAAGATTTTATGGCTTTTTGTTCATTTTTGTTTTTGTGATTTTTGCTTGTCCTATTTATTTTGCATGAATTCTTGCTTGTTAGAGTCGAATTTTGGTTTAAATCTAAAAAATAGCCGAAAAATGGAGTCGAGAGACGTCCATTCAGGCACTTGAGCAGTTGGATCAGGTGCCCAAGCGCTCAAACACGTAAAAACATGCGAAGGAGGTTTGACTTGGGCACTGCAGCGCCCAAAAGTAGGGGCTTAGACCGTAAGGAAAATTTCAACGGGCGCTCAGGCGCCCAAGCGCCCAGCGTCTGGACCAAAGACGCTTCAAGACCTGAAACTGGGCACTGGAGCACCTAGTTGGGCGCTTAAGCGCCGGGCGTCTGGACGAAAACACTTAGTGACCCTTAACTGGGCTCTCAAGCACCCAGTTATGCACTTAAGCGCCTGAGTTGCTGCCTTGAAATAAAACCGTGCAGGCCACTCACTTCTCTTCTCCTCTTCAACCCATCTTCCACCCCAAACACCCTCTTCCACCGGTGGCCACTCAAAACCCACCACATCCAACACCTCAAAACTCTTATTTTCTCCCAAATCTCTCATAGATCTAGACTAACCATACCTCAAACTTCATCTTTTCACTCACCCACACTTCAAAAATGCCTCAAATCTCCTTCACCCAAGCACCACCGCCATGTCCACCACCATCTCCATAACTTCTGGCGTCAACACCATCGCTCAACCATATTTTTTGGCTATTTTCGGTACTAATCTCTCGATTTCCAGCTTGATTTCTTAAATCTATGCTCAATGCTTGAGTCTTGACTATTTCTTGGAGTTATGTTAAAATTTTACTTAGATTTGTGTTTGGTACGTCTTTGCATGCAAATTTTTGAGCTTCGTGGTAGTTGTTTTCTGTTATTTTAGTTGATTTTTCTCGTCTCACTTCCCGCCTTGAAATTCTGGTCCCCTATGTGCTTACGTGGCGTAATCCTATCATTCCAACTTTACTAAGTATGCTTTGGCCGTTTATTCTATTGTTTATTGTGTGACTTGCTTTAGAATGGGCCGTGCCCAATAGGATTTGCGTGATAAGGGGTTGTGTTCCCCATTATTGAGTTTTGGGCTGTGTTGTCTTAAATTTTGGTTGGGCTGTGTCCCATTATTCATATTGCCTAAGTGATGTTTGCATTATTTGTGGGCTGTGACCCAAGTTCTTGTTAGCTGAATGGGTTATTGTGTTGGAGAATTCTGTTTGCATCAATGTCGGATAGACACTCTTTTAAGCGTAGACAAATTGATATAACCAGCACCAGTCAAGGCTTTGACCAAAGACGGTTTATTAGTCAAGAGACCGTCTACTATTACAACGGGAGGCTATTAGACAGGGCTGTGATGAGGGAAAGGGGTATAAAAGTCGTTGATGAGATCGCCGAGAGACGTCACTGGGAGGAGTTTATCAATGATCCGGGGGTTGCCAATAGGACCTTAGTTAGAGAATTCTATGCCAACCTGAAGTTCACTGATCAGCAACATCATGCACTCATAGTTGGAGGCAAGAATGTCAACTTTTTTGCCATAGCCAATAACTCCTTGTTTGGCACTCCGTCTATCAACACCCCCTGGGGAATTACAAGAGTTCTTGGAAGATCATCCCCTGTTAGACACCATATGCAAATTAATTTGCAGGGATGACCCCCAGTGGACAGTGAGTTGTTTAAATGAACCAATCCATTTCTCCTGTACCAAGTTAACCATGGCAACTGACCACTGGTTGAGATTTGTCTTTGCTCGGCTCCTACCCACCACTCACACTTTCAAAGTTACAAGGGAGTGTGTCGTAATAATTTTTTCCATTCTGACCAACGTCCCATTTGACATTGGCCGATTCCTACATAAGTCCATTTGGAAAGTGTGAAGGGAGGATTAAGCATTGGTTTATATCATCCCTCCCTAATCACTGCATTATGTACTCGAGTAGGTTTGGAGAGATAGCCGGGGGACAAGTTGCTTCAACCTGACTCAATGATTGGTGAAGATCGCTACCTAACTGGACGAGCACGAGCCCCAGCCCCAGCCCAACCTCGCCAGCAACGACTTCCAGCAGTGCAACTTGAAGAATGGGTAGATAGGCTAGCAAACGAGGTGCACCAATTGCAGCTTCGGCAAGAGCAACAGTTTGCACATTAGCCGCAGTGGTGGGCATTATAGGCTGATCAGATGTATATCCTGATGAGTAGCCATCCTCACTACCCCCCGACGAGCCAGTAGAACCTCCCCCAGCTAACATGGGCGATGAATAAATTTGGGTTCAATTTTTTTCTCTTTATTATCCTTTTATTTGCATTATGTATATCTCAGTATATCATTACTTATGCTTCACCTTCGTATCATTTGAATGAGATGTAATCTAAGTACTTGCACTTGGTAATGCATTAACGCTTGCTTATATTACGTTCTGTACTTTGAGAACAAAGTACCTCTTTGAGTTTGGGGGTGCTTTGCCTTTCAAAGGCATTAACTGTATTTTTCCATACCACTTATGCATTACTTGCCATTATGCATGGTTGTCACTTAATTTTGTTAATGCTCATTGCATAAATGTTCGAGGACACACTTTTATGTTCATGATTATGTCGAATTTTTAAAATTTGTTATATGTACTTTTGGGACATGATTTGAATTTAGGAGATAAGTGATTTTTAATCCCTATATTTTACGCACATTAGATTGTAACCAAATACTTCTATCACATTTTGAATACGATTGTTTATGGCTATGATTTTTCGTTCTAATATTTTTGAAACTTGTCTGAATTTCTTTTGAAATAGAATTTAGAAAATACTCAGCCAAGAAAATGATTTAGGCCATCTTTTGAATCGATTGAGCCTTTCAAGCCAACCAAAACACGATTAATCATCCGTAGGGTCCCTTTTTTAGCCTTTAAAATATTTTTCATTCATTTTTCTATCCCAAAGGCCTAGCCTATTGTTGAAAACACCCTATTTTGACCCTATCTCATATGCACTAACTTGAATATCATTGTGATGAAGGAGAAAAGGGCGAAAAAATAGAATAGCCCAAGTTATGTTATGAAAAAATCAAAAAACTCCCTAAAGAGATAAAAATTCAAATATACACCATACTCCAAAGGGGTAAAAAGCCATATAAAGAAAGGATTCTGACTGAGCAATCGAATATATTCATCACCAATGTTTGTCATTGCGTCAAAAGGCCAAATGATATTCTAGGTTTATTATAAGGTGTTTCAAAGAAGGGGATTGCTTCACTTGAAAAGAAAGCCTCAAACTAAGTTTGGGGATGCCAGACAAAAGCGAGTTGGTACTATAGGTTGAGCTACTCTATCCAAATATACGTACCCCAACCCTAAGCCTATATTGCATGCCATCAAAGTCCTATTGATTTTTGGCTAAGTGTAATCTAATTCTATCAAAATTAGAACGAAGAACGAGCCGATAAAATTATTAGGACGAATATCTTAGTCATAGATCGTCTTGTTTGAAATAGACTCGAGTTTTGGGGACCAATCATTCATACATTTACATAGGGATTGATCATCATAAGACCCCGAAGATTCGAACTATGTTTTGAAAGGACATGGCATGACGAATTCGATGTTTAGATATAGAGTTGAGCATGAATTGAGAACATATGTGTATTTTTTTCATTCTGGGGTGGGGTTGCTATCTCTCTAGTTCTACTGCATTTTTTTGTTTGAAAAGTTGCTTGAGGATGAGCAACGGTTAAGTTTGATGGAATTTGATAATTCCATAATTGTATTATATTTTAGGCATATTTTTTGTATGGAATTATTATATTTTTATCTTGAAATCATTTGACTTGGATGTTAAGTATTTCAGAAGGAGATATATTCGTACAGAAGCCTAATAAGATGATTAAAATCGCGAAAAAAGCCGTCGGAACAAATAAATGAAGCATCAAAGACAACTAAACACGTGAAAACATCGACGGATCTGGGCGCTTAAGACATGTGCTGAAGGCGGAAAACTTCGGAATTGGGCGCTCAAGCGTCTAGTTGAGGGCCTAGGCGCTCACCTTCGGTCCAAGTGCTTACCGATGGACGCTGGATGCGCTTAAGTGCCCAACTTCTTGTCTAATTGACCGAAAATGGGTGCGCTACGCTTAAGTGCCCCGCTGATGTGGAAAATGAAAAGATTTGATTTCCGAAAGACTTCTCGACTACGTCAAACTCTTTTGTACGTGGAAATTAAGTAATCTAATCGATCTTGGACTCAATTGGAAAAAAATAGAAGAATTCTGAAGAGCTCGAAACTGATCAGAAGTCGACTTCTGTTCTAGTTAGAACTCCTGTACTATATTTAGGGCTTGTTTTCTTTTGTTTGGGGCATCTTGGAGAATTCTGAAGATTGGATCTGAAGGACGCATTCAAGATCATCACCATATTTTTCGTATCTCACTATTTCGTTCTTTTCTTTATTTTCATGTTTATATGTTCATATTCATTAACATGAACATGAACTAATTTCCTTTCTCTAGGATTATATACGAACTGATTTTCATGGATTAATTCAAGAGTTTGTATTTTTCCTTCTGTTAATCATTAAGTTTTGGTTACTTCTTATATTACGGTATTCATCTTAATTTGATTGTTCGGCCAACATTCTAATTAAATTTTTTAAACTCTAAAGAGTCTCAGTTGAGATATTTAGAGTAAGTTATCAACAAAAAAACTTAAGTTCAATTTATTTGCATAACTAAATAAATTGATTCATGTGTAAGGTCGGAATATACTTGCATGCCTTAGGTAACTCATTAAGTGGTCCTTGATTAACTTCTAATTAGCGTAATTCACATAGGAATATAGTGAATTAGCTAATTAGGAGTTTTTGGCGACAAGTTACCCGGAAGAGACTCGGAGTTGCTTTTAACTTAGAGTTAGTAATCATAATTAATCGAGAAATTTTAGGAAAATATTAACAGAATTGATCCATGTCAAAAGGGGGTTACGTAATTCTAAAGTTCTTTAATTATTGAATTTTCTCCATTATTTTTCTTAAAACTTTGAATCCTAAAAACTCTTCAATCAAAATTCTTCTCTGTTACAAATTGGTTTAGTTTTAGTTGAATTTCACTTTCGCAAATATTTTGTTGAACTTATACAAATTCCTCATGAGAATGATACTTTACTCACTCTTTATTACTTGTTGTGATACGTGTACTTGCATGCAGGGTTTTGCCCAATAATGGCGCTATCCCAAGGATAGTTTCAATCACAAACTCAATCTCCCTATCGGGAGGTAACGGATTTAGTTCCTCTGGAAACACCTTGGGAAATTCATTTACTAGTTTAACATCTTTCAACTCCACTTTATCCTGAGGCTTATTTATCAAATAGGCCAGAAATCCTTGTCCCCCTTTTTTGATGATTTTCCTGGCCTTCATTACTGAAATGGTAGGTATATCATTATTTCTGGCTGTACTGTAAGCACCTATCCCAACTCCAGTACCCAACTTGACTGTTTTAGCAAAACAGTCGACTACAGCTTGATGCTGATAAAGCTAGTCCATTTCTAAAATGATGTCATAATGTTGAATTGGTAATTCTATAAGATCAGCACTAAAGTTCTAGTTATCCATGACCACAGAACATTTAGGATGTCTTACTCTAGTCTCATAGCAACCACCTACGAGGTTATGTACTTCATAAGATATTTTCATAAGTTCGGGTTTTAGGTCCAATTTCTTAGCACAGATATTTGAAATGAATGAGTGTGTAGCACCATGGTCAAACAAAGCTTTACAAATAAAATTCTAAATTAAAATTTGACCTTCCACAACCTGTGTGGGGTCCACTCCTTCTCCAGTTAGGCCGTAAGCTCTCGCCTTAACTTGAGGACGCCCAACAACATTCTTCTGTTGTTGACCTTGCGCTCCAGAGTTTCCATTCTTATTATTCTTCAGGCAATCCTTAATAGTATGCTGGTCACTTCTGCAGATGTAACATGTTTTCAATTTTCTCCAGCATTGGTCTTCTATGTGTGATGTACCGCCACAGAAGCTATAATTTACTTTTTCTGTGACAACTGGACCTTGCCTTTATCTGTCTGTACAGACGTGCTCCCTATTTTGGGCTTCTTGCAGGAGAAGCCCTTCTTTTCTTTGTCCTGATCGGGCTTACCCAACCATTTTTCTTTCTCTTATCTATGATCCTTTAGAGCTCTTAGAATTCTACCTCCAATTCTAGAGCCAGCTCTACTGCTCTATCGTAATCTTTAGGTCAACCGATGGCCAAAGATCATCTCAACTCGGGCTTTAGACCTCCTATAAACTTTTTCCTATGCCTCTCTTCGTCAACCAGTATATGAGGGGCGTACTGGATAAGTCAATTGAATTCAGCCTCATACTTGGCCACCATCATCGATCATTGGATTAGCCTTATAAACTCTTTTTCTCTCTGATCCCTGACCACTTGTGGGATGTACTTCTTTAAGAACTCATCCCGAAATTCTTCCCAGGTTCCTTCAACCCCACTCATTTCCCATTTGCTTTCAATAATAGACTACCAATGATCGGCAGCCCCCTCGAATAGATAGGTAGCGTACTTCACCTTTTGAGCATCCGTATAGTTTAACACCTTAAAGGGCTTTTCTACCTCAGCTAACCAAAATTCTGCCTTTTGGTCGTCAGGTTTACCATTGAACCTAGGCGGATTAAACCTCAAGAACCTCGTTAACATCTTATCATCTGATTCAACCTCCTGTCTATTTCCTTGATTGTTCTGTCACTGGCCTTGACTCAGGACCTCTCGTAGGAGGTTAAAAAACTTATCTACTATTGGTTCATTTCTGGGAGACGTGCGTCGTTGAGGTTTATGTCGAGCAGGGAGGTTCCTTACACGAGGTTGGCGACGTGCAGGGGCTGATGGTTCACGTGCTTAACGATGTGGTATTGTGTTATCCACATTGTTAGGTGTCTCGAGTGCCTGAATTTCTTCAAACAAGACCCGTCTAAGTCTCCCTCTTTTTCCAGTAGCCGTATTTTGAGGCGTCTCTCCAATTGGGGCCATTTAAATCTGAAATTCATAAGGAGAATTTCAATGTTAGTTCTTGGGTCCTTAGAATGGAGAATGAAAATCATAAGTGTATAAGTAGACTTATGTTATCAATTTCTAAGTTTTGAAGTTAAGGAAGTTCTCATGAGGTTTTACACTTGAGCACGGATGGGTAAATTGCATAATGGTCATATATCCAAAACTCATTCCAAAATATACATAAGAAATTCATCGTTTTCATTGATTGTTCGAGGAAAGTACATAATCGATAGATATGGTTATTAGCCATTTACAAAAGCATAAGGAAGATGGCTTTATAACCATAGCCTAGAAGGATCTAAAATATTTATAACTATCCTATACAAAAGTTGTAACACCCCGAAAATTTTTCTAATTAAAAATTTTAACTCTTCGTTTTTCAAACGATAAAGTCATTGTACAACCGTAAAAAAAAAAATTGTTTTATCTTTAAAATAAATTCCTAACACTCGAAAATTGTTCGTACCCGTTTACATATTTTTTGGCTCAAAACGAGCTTATTTGAGTCCAAATGAGGCCCAATTAAACTCTAATTTTAGCCTAAACAATTTTGGCCAAATTTTAATTTTTCAAAAAAAAAAAAAAAGGAGAAAAAAAGGGGATAAAGGCAGATCTGGCTAGCAGCACCAATTGGGAGATTTTTGTCTCCAAAAATCCAAGTGGTAATTATGACAAAAATCCATTGAGTTTTGATTAAGACCCCCAATATTTGTTAATTGCAACTTGGCCCCTTTTTCTTCTATAATTAGGATAGAAAAGCAAGACAACCATCCTATACCCTTTCACTTTTGCAACTTACACTACAAACACTCTCAAAACTCCAAACTCTCCTTCAACCATCTTCAAATCTTTATATTTTTATCAAAAGAGAGAATAACACCACTACTTTTATATGATTTATTTTTGGTAAAGAAGGGAAGAACTAAAGGAAAAACACTCTCCAATCCTTCATTGGTAAGCTTGGGATTTTAGCGTTTAATATATGTTGAGACTTGAGGATTTGTGGAAATATATGGCTAATATGGATATATGGTATGATTTTAGGTATTTGACCTCTAAGACTTGAATCTCATCTCCACCATTTCAAGAACTTAGGACTAATGTGAGTGTTTATGGTTTTCTCCCCTTCCTTAGTGATTTGCATGATCTATTGGTTGAAAATCTTTCTTCTTGTATGAATGGTCCAAAAATAAGCTCTTTTGTGTTATTATTATGTGTTTCTCTATGATCTTGAGCTTATATTTTCTTGATATTGGAATCAAATGGACCTTGATCATCTTTGTGAATAAAACCCTAGCTTGGACATGGATTTGGACCATGGATCATTGAAAAAACCGTAACAAACTTTAAAAATCGGTTTATGAAATTTAAGAATTCAAAACTTAAAAAAAAATTCTAAAAATCAAAATTTTACCTCAAAAATCAGAAGAAAATGGTTTTTAGAAGTCTGCTGAAATTTGGAATAAAGTGGCAAAAAAAATGATACTATTCATAAGGTACTGTTCACTGAGTGACCACGCCAGGGACAGAGGCGTGGGTAACGTCTGTGCATCCACGCCCTTTTTTTACCACAATCGTGCCCGTGGCAGTTCCAAAAATTTTGTTTTTGATCTCTTTGATTATTTCAAGTCCATTTTTCACCTTGTTTTGATGTTTTAAAAATTTCAAAACAATTTTTCCTAAGTTTGAGGTCCAAAATTCAATCCGTTCGTTGATCCTGTTTGATATTTAAATCTATGTTCTTTGAACTCATTCGATATGAGAATATGTGATTGGTTGAATCCAATGAATTTGTATATGTTCATTTGTTCTGAGCCTTTATGCATGATAAGTTGGGCCTTGGAAAATTCTCAAGTAGTTTAGATCGGGTGATGTTGGATCGTCAAGCTGAATCCCTGGAATTCTTGTTCGTAGGGTAGCTTAGAGGAATTCTGGAGTCTAGGATTTAGAATGGCTATTCAGAAGCACACAGTCGACCATGTCTCAAAGTTTGATAAGTGCTACTCGAGCGGCCACTCGGGTATGCAAATTGGAGAGATAAGACTATATGTTACGTTGAAATTATAAGGGTAAAAGACCTACTGAATATTAGTCTCTGCCATATATGTTGATGACATGAATGTGTCAGAAAATTTGAGCTACTGTTTCAATATTCTGCTTCATTTGTTTTCGTATCGTTGTTTTGACACATTCATGATCCGATCCTTATTTTGATTTATCATCTTGATCTTGCTCTCCTTGCTATTGTTTCCATCTTATACCATAAATACTCGCTGGGTCAGTGGACTCATGATTTCATGATATATGTATGTAGGTGCATAGCCGGATCATGTTAACCATGAAGAACCTTACGATGTTTTATTTTGGAATTTTGTAAATATGGCTGTACTTTGTAAGTTGAACTTTGTAGTATGATGAGTTGTATTTTGGATCGTACTATGTTAGTTTGTTGAAAAAAAATGGGATGTAAATTATAAAACATTTGGAGTACTTAGTTTTGAATGCATCTGAGTTTCCGTTTATGGTTTCTGATTAGTTGAATTGTTGGTTATTAAGTTATAAATGTATTGCTGGTTTTTCTGTTTATGAATTTTAGTTAGTTTGTCCGCGAATAGCGTTTCGGGATCAATGTTTGCATGTATGTCTGATCATGGGGGATCTCGAGGCATTTCAAGTGGTATCAAAGCCTAGGATAAGGAACCTTGGGAGTTTAGATTCGTAGTATTTTACCTTTTTCGTGTCTTTCTCTTTATTACCTTCATTTGCTCACTATTTTGATGTGGAGGACAACCTAGAAGAGGAGCTTGATGAGGATCCTCTTAACTTCTCTGGATGCTTGAGTTGTTGATGTGTGGTTGTTTCTGGGATTTTCTTACTTTGCTATTTGACTTGAAGTTTCAAGAATTATGTCTCTATGTGATCGCTCTTTACATGTCTTCTAATGAACTCAAGAAACACAAAACTTCATTTGAATCTCTTCAATGGGACTTAGAACCTTGCTAACTTGTGTAACATCTCCACGTGATCTCAACAATTTTATTGAGACCATCCTTACGCTTTCAGATCTATATGGCTTCAAAAAGCAATGCAACGCAAAACGAACCCATTAGAAAATGAGAAAGGCCTCGTCGGGTGTTATTTGAAGAACTACGGGCACCTAAGATGCCCGATAATACAAATAACACGGGATCTCGATAGGAAGCACGCGACCCATCTCCTCCTACACGTCAAGGACCTCGACGCCGTACGTCTCCTACAGATAAGCCGGTGGCTGATCAACTCCTTAATCTCCTATGATGAGCTCAAAGTCAAGACCAACAACAAGATAATCGGAGGCATAGGCAAGAGGATGAATCGGATGACAAAATGCTAGCGAGATTTTTGAGGCTAAACTCACCTAGGTTCAATGCTGAACCTAATGATCAAAAGGAAGAATCTTGGTTGACAGAGGTAGAAAAACCTTTCAAAGTATTGAACTACATAGATGCTCAAAAGGTCAGGCATGCTACCTACCTATTTGAAGGTGCTGCCTACCATTGGTGGTTTATTATAGAAAGGAAATGGGAAAGAAATGGAATAGAGGGAACTTGGAAAGATTTTCGAGCTGAGTTCTTAAAGAAGTTTATTCCACAA
>JACFYI010003819.1:364846-400032 GCA_014898755.1 Handroanthus guayacan | reverse complement strand
TGGTATGACTTAAGTTTGATACATGAATTTATGGTGTGACTTGGGCATTTGATTCGTTTGATCAACTCAAACTCGGAGTTCTTATTCTAATCACACTTAGGACTAAGGTAAGACTTATGGAACCTCGTTCTCCTCTTCACATGCCTACGTGTTTTTTCTCATGATGGATCATTTATTGTGTTGAGCTCAATTTATTTCGTATCGTAATCATATTGATCATCGTCGTATGAATACCGTTGTTATGATCATTGCTATCATTATATGAGCTCTTGCTTAAAATCATGATCCTATGACTCGTAAATATTCTTGATATCATTTCTATGCTTGGATTGAATCGTACTTAGGACTACCGACTAAGATGAGGATGATTTGATGCTTAAACTAACAGAAACGAAGAAAATGGAGTAAAAACGTTGTATTTGGACTTGGTTTTGATTTTCCAAAAAATCTTCACTCGAACCTCAAAATGATAACTTAGAAATATTTATAGACATAAAACAACCTCAAAAATGTAGTTTTGAACCAAAAATTAAAAGAAAATAAAAAGACGAAAAATGAAATTTTTGGCCGAGGCCATGCGCTCAAGCGCCCACTGGGCACTCAAGCGCACGAAACCGATGCCCAAGCGCCCAGCCAAAAGCCTTGTAACATCATTTTTCCAGTGGGCTCACTGCTTAAGGGCCCAGAAAGATTTGGAAAAAATTCTTGTTTCATTTTTCTGACCCGAAGCCTAGCACAACCTTTCACTTTTTAACCTCCAAAACTCGACTTTCGCTTGTCCAAATAGCCTATGTAATATACCGTTGAAAACCTCTTTGAGTGTAGATGACTTTAGAATGAAAATGTTGAAAAACAAAGAAGTAAAATGGGCAAAAATGGTCTCGGAAAGCCGACTGCCATTTCGACCATATTTCAACAATGTCATTATCTTATCTTCAACTTCTCGGCCTCGAAAACTTGACTTCTCCTAATCCAAATGACTCATATAATATACCGTTGGAAACTTGTTTAAGTGTATATAACATTAGAAGTTAGATTTACTCAAAAAAATGGAAAAATATGGTTGGAAATGTCCTTAGAACACGACTTGCCAGATTTCCGAGAAACTGGATTGACTTTGCCTCGACTTCTACCTTCCGAATTTTAAAAGTGATTGAAAAGTGAATTACCGCTAGAAAATATTGATTTGAAGTTATTTTGATATTATTTTTCTCTAAGTGAAATATCTCTAAATTTAAATCCCTTACTTTTTATAAAAATTATTTCTATGATTTGAGTGAGTTTTTGTCAACGTTTGAACAAAATGAATTTCAAAATTTATATTTATTCCAAATGATTTCTTTCGTATTTTACTCCCTTAACAAGATAAAGATTTCAAACTAAATATCCTCTGGTCCATAGTCTAATTCCGATATAGTAGTCTTCTACAATCCATAGTCCAGTTCCGATTCATTTTTTCTCAAGTTCACAAGTCCAAATTCCCGACTTGATTCGAATGATAGGATTGACTTAGATACTGAACCGATTTATTACTACTCTTAGTCAATCCAACACTGTGCCGTCATAGCTTATCATTATACCGAAATGATTTGACTGTTCCCGAAATGAATTGAATGTTTAATGTTGGGCCTGGGGGTTTGATAGGGGTATTTGATACGGGCAATATCGGTTTGACTATTAGAACCCCTAGAAAACTCCAAATGTCAGATACACTGGACGAGCCCTGGAGTTTAGAGTTTCGAAAGTCTAACCTAAAGCATGTGATTAGTCGACAAAGTGCTTTTAATGAATGGCTCTCCTTGAGCGACGGCTCGGAGCAAGATAGAGGGATAAGGATAAATCTGTTTGAAGATATAAGGGTGATAGATCCACCAAACTGCTTGATTCAGCCATATGTAACTCAAATGTGATTAATGTTTATTGTTATCGATTTGAATCAAATGACATGACTATACCATATTGTTTACTGAATCATATTCCTGTCCTTTACTGCTTTGCTTATCGTTCGTACTTCTTTGTTCCATATTCCTCATCATAAGTTTTACTGGGTCAGTGGATTCATGATTCCATAATATCGTGTAGGTTCCTAGACCAATGATTGACTGATTAAAGCTGTGTATAGACCATGGATTTAATGACTGAAACCTCGTGTTAGTGTACGGCATTCACTTGGGAATTGATGTATATAAGCATACACTTGGACATGGTGAATGTTTTGATTTAAGATTTGTTAAGAGTATGTAGATTGACGGCTTGTAATAGTGAGAATATCCAGATGTGATATTTTGGATTTAGTTAAGTTCCCGTTTGATCCATGGATACGTTTAGCTTGTAATCTGAATTTTGTAATGAATTTTGGAGATTTCAATATGTAAATTTGGAACATTAAGTTATGAGATTGTATTTTAGAATTTTGATGGCCTGAAATGGTAATTTCCTATTGGAATTTAGTATGAATGCATTTTGTTAGTTTCTGTTTAGTTTTTGGAATGATTATCCGTCTGCAAGTAACACTTTGGATCTCGGAGCAAAATGCCTCGGGATTCGGGATGTTACAATTATAAAAACTGATGCTTCTGATATAGGATTTGGAGGAATCTTAACAGGTTCATCTAAATACTAAACAAGAATATCTTGTTAGATTTTATTTTGGCAAATGGAATAATAACCAAAAGAATTATGCAACTATTGCCAAAGAAATTCTTGCAATAGTTAAATGTGTTTTAAAATTCCAAGATGATTTATATAATAAAAAATTTATTATAAAGACTGATTGTCAATCTGCTAAGTATATGTTTAATAAGGATTTTAAACATGATATTTCTAAACAAATGTTTCCTAGATGGCAAGCTCATTTAGCCCCATTTGATTTTGTTATACAATATAAGAAAGGTTCAGATAATAGTTTGCCTGATTTTTTATCTCGCGAATATTTGCACAAATAATGTCTTCCTCTGCCTACTTTCATGATAATATCACTCGACTGAAAATGAGAATCAGAATTCAAGAAGGCTTAATAGAAGTCAAAAAGCTTCAAATTAGAACTTTATTAATGCTTCATACTCAGCATCCTATCATCACTGAAAGATTAAATCAAAGATGTGATGAGCTTGAAGTTTTAAAGGCTGAATTAAAAAGACTTAAAGAATTGCTAACGATTCTTTTAATCGCTTAAATTCTTGCAGAAATGATCCCACGAGGAAGAGGTCAATCTTCTTATAGAGGAAGAGGTAGAAGAGGTGAAAGGGTAATAGCCCAGCATGGTTAACAAAGGCTAATAGCCTCAAATATTGCTAATACAGCATCATCTTCTATTGGTAATACTCAAGAAGATCCTTTATTTAAACAATTTCTTGAATACAAGAAAAAAAAGAGCAGGATAATAAAAATACTGCTACTTATGCTAATATAGCAGCAAAAGAGGGAGAAGAAGAATCTGATTCTTTCCTCTATGAAAAAACATTTGCAAAAGAGGTAATACTTCTTCTTGATTTTAAAGACCTGAAATTTCAGGATGAGCCATAAACTTTAATACAAAAGTACCTTGATGTGGCATCATATGCCGCGATGTCTTATAAACAAAGAGTTCATTTTGAGATTATTCTCAAAGTCACAGAATCATGTGACATTCAACATTTTTACCAGACTAATAGTCGAACAAGCTATAATTTTAGCAAAACTATCATAAAAAGGATAATACTTCCTGAAGAATGGGGAATGAGTACCCTGAAGGAGAAAGAATACTTTCATCTAGAAAATAAAGTTTCAGTAAAATTCAATTATTGGGGCTATATTGAAGCGTTTAATAAAACCCTTCTTTATGAAAATCATAAGAAAAAACATTATTGGTTCATTAAAGTTTGTTCCAATGTTTATACAAGAGAGATACCAAATTGGTTTCATAAATGGTGGATTTTTCATGGTCCATCTCCCAAAATCCTTCCTGAGCTATTTGCTTCAACCTATTCAGATTATATTCAGCTTTCTTCCAAATTAATAAATTTGAAACATGATAATAAATAGTGTGAGGGAATAGCATCTTTACACTTCTATATTGAATTTTCAATTCCATGGATCTGGAAATGGAGTCCAGAAGTTGATTTTGATCCCCATAATATCCCTTTCTTAAGAAGAATTTTCTTCACAAAATTTGGAACAAAATGATACTTGAAGATCCAGAAACCAGGCAGCCCCGTGGGCAGGAAACACTGGATCTAATAAAAAGAAAATTAGATGACTATCGTTTACAAATTAAGTTGAAGCAGCAAAGGGAATCTCTCGGCCATTTCCAAAATATCCAAAGAAAGCTAATAATGCAGAAAGGAACTGTTACCAAAGAAGAAATGATTGCCTCATATATCGAGAAAATGAAAAAAATTTAATAAAAAATCTTGGTGAAGAAATAGCAAATAATAAGTCTGATACTTCCATGGCCACCTCCTCAAAGGAGAAAATCCATATGAATGCCTTGCAGGAGAATCTCAAGACCCGGAAGAAGACATTCCTTCTACAGAGGACATTTTTTATGCCCTTAAAGATACTCTTCTAGATAATATTAGAAAGAAGACAGGAGAATCCTCCAACAGTAAACTAGAATAATTATAGATTTACAGTTTGCCGACAGAATTTACTGTTGACTTTTGTAATAACTTACTTTTATAAAGTAACTTTTTGTAATAGTACTATTACGGATCTGAAAAATTTGAAGTCCATAATTAAGGGTTTTTAATTTTTGGTAAAGTCCGGATTCTGGCCTTTATAAGGCAATCCCTCTTCTAATCCTTCTTTAGTCCTTTGTAATCCTCTCATTCTATCTCCCTCCACTCTCCACTGTAAAAATTTCATTTGATTTTTAAGAAAAAAGGGAGTTGATCTCCTTATTATCTACTGGTGAGTTCTTAATCCTACAATTTTGTTATTTATTTTATTTTATTGTTATTAGC
Organism: Handroanthus guayacan; assembly: GCA_014898755.1. Taxonomy (NCBI): domain Eukaryota; kingdom Viridiplantae; phylum Streptophyta; class Magnoliopsida; order Lamiales; family Bignoniaceae; genus Handroanthus; species Handroanthus guayacan. The sequence goes on along the minus strand of JACFYI010003819.1, from coordinate 395,089 downwards.
CTGAATGGCAGGCTAAATCATTTTTTATGTTGAGCTACATAGTTCTTTACTTTATTAAGCATAAATGGCTTAAATCCATGCGATTCTTATGGTTTATTGAGGAATCAAGTTTAAGACGATGCTTGAAAGGGTTTCTTGAGAATTAGCAAGCATTAATTTATGTTTCTGGGTGCCGAGTTTTGCCCGTTTTTGCCGTGGTGAGGCGTTTAGGGCTTGTTTTGGCCATTATGAAACATAAATTATGCTCTGCTTAATTCTCAGAGTAAAAATCTCCGCCTATATGGCTGGAACCCATTATGTCGCCTCTATGGTCTGGCTTCAAGGTCAGTCTTTAATTTGAAAACTTGGTATACCTGGGCGTCTAAGTGGTATCAGAGCCATGGTGCTTTGTGAGCATACTAAACTATGGCAGTCTCAACACAAATGATTTCTTAATGAAAATCATTAGTAAAAGAAATACTGTTAAAAACAGTATTAAAGAGGAATATGATATTCCCCAGAATTTAGAAGAACTTAATAAATGGACAATTTCTAAAGTTGAACTTAAAACGATATATCGTTTAGGTACTTTTGAAAAAATTGGATTAAAATAAGTAGTCAAAACTACTGAAGAATTAATTTCTTTAGATAAAGACGAAATGGTCATCAGACTTCTTAATGAAGGAGATATAAATCATTATAGATCTAACAAAGGAGATTATAAATTTATTCATATTGGTTTAGTGCAAATTACTTTTAAGCCCCTTATTTTAGAAGGGTTGCCTGAAAGTTTTCTTGTTGCTTTAAGAGATGTACGTAATTTAAATCGGAAACAATCTCTTATGGGTATTATACATTCCAGCTTGGCCTATGGCCCTGTTTATTTTGATGTTTATCCTAATTTGCAGTTATCTTTATCTGATGTTAATATACTTGATGCTCTTACTTTGAATGTCAAAACGCATGGTTATAATTATGCACTTGGATCTGAAGTAATATGTATTTGTTATAGGATTTATTTTAAACCACTTCACACACTGAATCCACAGTGTAAGATAGTTGATAAACCTATAAATGAAACTATTTTAATAGAAACTAATTTCAGTAAGTTGAATATTACTACTAGAAGAGCTATAAAATGGGAAGAAATAGTCTTTCCTGAACACTGGGTTATAGAATAGGCAGTGTCTCGTTTACCCAAAATACATCATAATCTCACTAATATTTTACAAACACCTGATGGAACTATTCAAATACAGTTAGAGGATAATAGAAAATTAATAGGACCTCCTCTAAAGCCTAGAATGTCTAGATCTTCATCTTCTACATCATTTTACTCTCATGTTTCACCTCTAGATTATATTGTTGAAACTCCATCTGGAGCCTCCACTTCTCAATTAAGAGAACAGATTAGAAAACCACCTCCAGAAGAATTTGAAACCCAACATGATAGGGTGGAAGAATTAAAAATTCCCAAAAATAATATTATTCATCCAGTTTATAGGAATCATGATTAAGAAATAACTGAATCCGATATGGATTTTCCCATTGGTAATAACCAAATTTAAGAAGAAGTTTTTTATGGATAAAGACCCAAAAATAGATTTTAGTTCGAGATCTCCAGCAAGACAAACAATTTAAAAAGAATTCAATCTACCCAGATGGGAACCATTTAAAAAATGATTATTTAAGAACTTTACTCAAGATGATAGAAAAAAGTTTTTTGAAGAATTTTATACTTATCTTTCAGAAAAAAACCAATTTATTCCTTTTGTTCCTTGGTTTATAACCAATTATGTTGATAATTATATTTCTGTTCTTGAAAGAAGTTATAAATTGTCTGATGGTAAGGTTTTGAAAGAAATTTATGCTTCTCAACAATCTTTCCAAATGGAAACAAATAAAGCAAGATTATATTTCAATGCTTTTCAAAAACTTGTTGAAAATGAAACTCTTCAAGTTACCACAAATCAAATTAATAATTTGATCAAACAGCAAAATTATGCTAACATGTATTTAAATGTCTTAGGAGAACAAATTCATTCTTTACATAATAGAGTTGAAGGATTATATTCCTTAATTTATCAAATTAAAGAAAGTATTCAATATGATAAACTTGAACAAGCCAGTAGTAGTTAGGAAGTCATAGCTACCCCCACTATTCAACCCCCCCTGAAATTAATAATTTTAAATTAAAGCCTTTACAAGAATTAGAAAAAATACTTGATGAAAAATTTAAAAATTTAAGAATAAATACTCTTGAAAAATGCAATATAAATTCATATTATAATTTTGAAGATTTAGAGGAAGAAATAGCTTTGCTTTCTAAAATGAAACATGGTATTAACAAAAGACGTGTTATAGCTGATGAAATTCATATAATTAGTTATGCTCATAAGCCCAGCATGCGTCATTACTATTATCATAGACCTACTCCCCAGGATGTTCTTCATGAGGAATAGGAGTATATTGTTAATAATAGTTATAATGAAAAAAATATTTATGAATAGAATCTTGATGGGTATGCCGAAAGACAGATTTATAATTTGATACATAGGATACTAATGTATAGCATCATTTCAAAGAATAATGGTAATAATCATAGAACTGTTGCAAACGTGATTGCTGCTCCTCCAAGTGCCCCGAGGAGGGTACGTATGACTGCTCATATTAGTGCACGATTTTTCCCCCCTATTGATGATGATGATGGGCCAGAGGAGGACTCGGATGAGGAGCCGAATCGTCTGCTGGGTGCTTGATATGGACAGTTGGTTATGTGATTATGGGACTTTTCTTTCTTTTCTTTTATTTCTTCATTTAGTATTGTACATATTAAGTTGATGATTAGGATTGTGATCCTTGTATGTTAAGTGGGGACTCTAGCTTAGAATAGCTAGAATATTTTGTATAGGTTAGTATTTAGTATTCCCCCATTTTGGGTATGATTGGTGAGCCATCTTTCCTTTTGCATTTTAAAGATGGTTCCATAACCGTAAAAGCTTGAACGTGTACACATCACATTTTCTGTATGAATGAAACGTTCTTTAAGTTCTCCCAAGGTGAAATTCTTGCCAATTTATGCTTTTCGCATTAATATGCCATTTATGCACTTAATCAACCTCATATTGCTACTAAAACAAAAATTCTACGAATTTCATATCAAGATATCATTTGGTGGCAATACATCCCGAATTGAACCCACGAGAAAATGAGGGAGACCAAGACAGGTATTATTTGAGGAAATTAGGGCACCTGACACCCCTAACAATGATGAAAATCCTATACCTCATCAAGAACAATCTGCCTCAAGCCCTCAAGCATGAAATGAACCTCGTCAAAGAATCCCTCCCCAAAACGAACCAGTAGCCGAGCAATTTCTTACCCTTCTACGATAAGCCTTAAATTAGTATCAACCTTGAGAACCGTCGGGACATGGATAGGAGAAGGAAATCTGAGGATAAGATGTTAGCTAGGTTCCTAAAGTTTAACTCGCCTAGCTTTGATGGCGAGCCCGATGATCGTAAAGCCAAGTTATGGTTGTCTTAAGTAGAGAAAACTTTTTGAGTTTTGAATTACTCGAACTTGCATAAAATAAAATATGCTACTCATTTGTTTGAGGGATCTGCATGCCACTAGTGGGCAATTATTGAGAGAAAATGGGAGAGGAACGAAATCGAGAGATCTTGGGAACGAATCCAAAAAGAGTTCCTAAAGAAGTTCATTCCGCAGGTAATCAGGGACCTGCAAGAAAAGGAGTTTACAAGGTTAATTCAAGGGGTCATTATCTGTGGCTAAGTATGAAGCCGAGTTCAACCGACTTATTCAATATGCTCTGCACATAATGGCAGACGAAGAGATGAGGCAAAAAAAGTTTGTTGAGGGCCTGAGACCCAAGCTGAGAAGAGCATTGGCCATAAATCGGCCTTATGAATATGGCAGTGTTGTTGAGACGGTAATGGAGCTTGAGATAGAGCTTCAAGAGCTTCGCAAGATTAATGAAAAGAACAAAAAAAAATGAACTGGCAAGTCTGATTTGGATAAAGAGAAGAAAGGCTTTTCTAACAAGAAGCCTAAGTCAGGAAATACATCTGTGCCCGCAAATAAAGGAAAGTACCAGCCACTCAAAGGACAGTAAAGTATGGGCATTGTGTAGGCACTAATCATATAGAAGAGTAGGGCTGGAAAAAGTTGGATAGATGTTTTGCTTGCGGCAGTTATCAGCACACGATTGAGGACTGCCCCAAAAGCCACAAAAGTGAAAATGTAGGGATGCAGAACCAGCAGTGTGGCACAGTTGGGTGTCCCCAGACCAAAGCAAGAGCTTACGCCCTGATATGAGAAGAGGACACAGATCCTACCCAGGTCATGGAAGGTAAGATTATCATTCAAAATTTTATTTGTAAAGCTCTCTTTGATCTTGGTGCGATAAATTCCTTTATTTCCCTTGATTGTCCTAGAAAATTAGACTTGCCATCTGAAAATATGAACATCTCGTATGAGATCCATACTCGGAGCAGGATTAGATACCCGTGATGCCCAGTAATCATAGAAGATCAAAACTTTAGTGCAAATTTGATTAAATTACCAATCCAAGACTATGACCTCATTCTAGGGATGGATTAGTTGTTTAAACATCAAGTGGTAGTTGACTGTTATGCTAAAACATTCAAGTTAGATACCGAAGTCGGAGTTACTACATTAAATGTAAGCAAGAATGGTGGTATACCTACCATTTCAGTAATAAGGGCCAGAAAGATAATCAGAAGAGGAGGATAAGAATTTCTGGTCTATTTAATAAATAAACCTCAAGATAAAATTGAATTGAAAGATGTTAAGGTAGTTAACTAATTCCCTGAGGTATTTTCAAAGGAGTTAAATTCACTACCCCAGATCGGGAAATTGAATTTATGATTGAAACAAATCTTGGGATAGTGGCATTCTCAAAGACCCCCTACAGAATGGCACCAGCAGAATTGAAAGAGCTTAAAGAACAATTACAAGAACTACTGGAGAAGAATTTCATAAAATCGATTTTTTCGCCTTGGGGGAGCTCCAGTCTTGTTTGTGAAAAAGAAAGATAGGTCACTAAGAATGTGCATCGATTACAGAGAGTTAAATAAAGTGACTATCAAGAACAAGTATCCCTTACCCCACATAGATAAGCTATTTGATCATTTTCAAGGGTTCAGCTGTCTACTCTAAGTTAGATTTAGGACAAGGGTACTATCAGTTGAAGATATGGGAAGCAGGTATTTCTAAAACTATATTTAATTCCCGTTATGGGCATTTCAAGTTTGTAGTCATGCCCTTTGGACAAACCAATGCTCCTGCGGCATTTATGGACCTGATGCATGGAGTGTTTCATCCATACCTCGATTGCTTTATTATAATCTTCATAGATGATATTCTGGTTTATTCCAAATCAGAAGAGGAGAATGAATGAATTTGAGGATTGTCCTTCAAACTTTAAAAGAACACAAGTTTACACCAAATTTAGTAAATGTGAATTCTGCCTCAAGAGAGTGACTTTTTTGGAGCATATCATATCAAAAAATGGATTCGAAGTGGACCCAGAAAAGGTTGAAGCAGTTTTAAAGTGGAAAAGACCCGAAATGATCATTGAAGTGAGAAATTTTCTGGGGTTCGCTAGATATTATCAAAAATTTGTCCAGAACTTCTCTAAGTTGGCCGAACCACTCATCAGACTGACCCAAAAGAATCGAAAATTTGTTTGGGAGAAATAGTGTGAGGAGAGTTTTTCGGAATTAAAGAAAAAATTAACATTAGCTATAGTACTCGCACTGCTTGATGGGTCAGAGGAATTTACTGTTTACACTGACGTCTCAAAAGAAGGGTTAGGCTGTGTTCTAATGCAACAGGGCAAAGTAATCGCTTATATATCACAAAAGTTCAAAAATCATGAGTTGAATTATCCCACTCATGATTTAGAGCTAGCAGTGGTAGTATTTGCCTTAGCAAAGTGGTGTCACTACCTGTATGGAGCTAAGGTGAAAGTTTTTACAGACCATAAGAGCTTAAAGTATATCTTTAGTTAGAAGAATCTGAATTTGAGACAACGACGATGGATGGAATTCTTGGAGGATTACAATTTTTCCATCACTTATCACCTAGGAAAAGCAAATGTCGTTGCTGATGCTCTAAGCTGAAAAGAAAAGTTAGCAAACTTGAGCATCTACCCTGAAATGTATAGTGAGATCCTGAAGGCTCAAGAAGAAGATGAACGGGTTCAGAAACTTAGGACAGATATAAAGCCTGAATTTAGGATTGACACTGACAGGTTATTACGGTTCAAAAATCGAGTTGTTGTTCCCACATAGATGAAGGAAAGAGTGCTATTTGAAGCATATCAGGCAAAGTATTCGTTATATCCTAGAGGAATGAAGATGTATAAAGACCTAAAACAGAAGTTCTGGTGGGAAGGGATAAAGACGGACATAGCTGAATATATTTAGAAGTGTCTGACCTGCTAGCTTGTGAAAGCAGAGCATCAGAGACCGTTTGAAAAATTACAGCCGTTCCCCATTCCAAGCTGGAAGTGAGAATAGATCACCATGGACTTCGTAACAAGTTTACATGTGGTACGAGATGGATGTGACAGTATCTGGATTGTGGTGGATAGGCTTACAAAATCAGCGTATTTTCTGCCTATCAAAACCTGGTATAATATTGAAAAACTCGACGAAATCTATATAAAATAGATAATACGATTACATGAGATTCCTCAAAGTATTGTTTCCGACAGGGATCCAAAATTTATAGCGAGATTATGGAGAAGCTTGCAAGGGCATCTGGGGACGGAATTGCTATGCAGTACTGCTGCTCATCCCCAGATAGACAGACGATCGAAGAGAATAATTCAAACACTGGAGGATATGCTGCGAGCACGTGTAATTTCCTAGAAAGTTGGGATAGGCATCTACCATTGGTAGAGTTCGCCTACAATAACAACTATCAAGCCTCTACTCGAATGGCCCCGTATGAGGCATTATATGGTAGGAGGCATTAAGGATTGTGACCGAAGGATAAAGGTAAGGATTATGAATATTCCTCTTGACTTTATAATCATGAAAATGAGCTCTTGAACTATAGATGAGCCCCTTTGCTTGGATTGTTGATGATATTGAAATTGATTTTGCTTCGCTATCCTTGTAATGAAATCATGGAATCCTTGATTGTGAATGATCTTGATTTGGATCCTTTTGGACATTTGGGACCTAATGTGATTCCTATTCTTGTATCAGTAATGATCTTGTTAACATTATGAATCCCATACAACATTATTATATATTGGCTGTGAAGTGGAGAAAACATGGACATAAATGGCCATTTCAACTCAATTTTTTTTTATCATAATTGTAAAAATATGAAAATCCTTCTTTCTCAAAAATTTTTTGTTTTTTTTTTAAATAATAATTGAGCTTGGGCATAGCAGCGCTAAAGTCCATAAGCTATGGCATTTTGGGTGCTACAATGCCTAAATCGAGCACTGAAGCACCCAGAATAGTACATATTTTTTTAACGTTTTTAATCTTTTGCCTTGTTAAGTCCATAGTTCACTCTTTTGGAATATTTTGAGCTTGAAATATTATTTTATACATCCAAAGTTTGAATTGAATCCAATGATTGTGTCCGAGATTGTTTGAAATTTTGTATTGAAATTTCTTAATCCTTGAATTTATTCAGCTTGTCTTTCAATTATTAGCCATAATTTTTTACTAGGTCATTTAGATTTATGTTTCAATGTTTCAAATTTTAACATGTATAGGTAATTAAATTCTGGAGTTTTGTCAAGATTGGAGAGCTTAAATCTTTTTTATTATCTTTGTACGAACTTTTGTATATGTATGATAGTTGAATTGATGTTATTTTGAGGAAGTATTGTAATCTTGAAAAGTATTTTATAAATCAAAATCGACTTATGGTAGTATATATGTTATTTGTATTGATATCGAACTCATACCTGTGGCTTAGTTTAGCGAATTCCTTCCACTAGTACCGTTTTCGACCTAGGAGCAGATGCTCTATGTTTGGGGCATTACAGGTTGTATTAGAACTTAGGTTAGGAGACCTTGTTTTAGTGAAGTTTAGAATACTTAACATTTGCCTTTTCTTTCTTTCTTAGCCACTAACTTCTTTTGGCGATTTTAATAATGATGTGAGTAGGATGGACAAAGGAAATAATAAGCTTATGGAGTGGGAGGAGTCAGACCACAACTCGAGTTGGAGTAATACCAGTCCATTAAAGAAGCAAAAGGTGAGGGATTTTGAGATGGAGTTGGCCGCCAAGGACAAAGAAATAATGTATTAGAAGGATGAATACTTGATCTAATGTCAATACCACCGTAAGTATGAAAAGTGGGATGTACTGAGATGCAAAACATGGTGATGAAGCACCAAGGTCAGTGCATGAATATGGAAAATCATGTTGCCAATAATCAAGTATACTTTGCCCAACTTATACATGGTATGATGGTCCATTATGAGGATGCAATGAGGCACGTTGCGAACTCCATGTTTGGAATGAAATAGGTTGCACAAGATTATATAGAGGGCGAGTTTGTACTGCTGTTTGATAAGCCAGGGCCTTCATAGATGCCGAGTATAATGGGAGGTAGGGTGAGCAGATCAGATAGACCGAGACTCGGTGGGATGATTATAGAGGTGTCTATTCCACCATTGGTACTATTGAGAGATGGAGGAACTAGCATGACGAGGATGCCAAATGTGACGACTACAGTAGGGAGAAGCAAGCCGAGGATGAGAAGGACACCTAGATACCGGGTCATTACCCTAGGCCTCCCATACAAGTGCATGTTATTGAAAACAAGCTTGCTTGGGTCAAGAGGCAATTAGAGGGCTTAGAAGACAGTGAAGGGAATGATGAAGAGGATGAGGAGGAGGATCTGGAGGAGGTTTCAAATTATGTGGTGGTCGATTAGAGATGGAGTAGTTGATGAGTACATGCATAGATATATGTATTTTGAAAACTTGTAAATATATCTAACCTAGATAATAATGGTTATAGTAGTGCTAAGCTTATCATAGTACTATTTGACTAGGATTGTGATAGTTGAAAGTTTGATATGATAATAGTAGTGGTTACATGGCCATCTTATAATTTTGACAACTTTTGAAGATGGTTTTGTAACCATGTATTTTGATCGAGTGTAACTATGTGTTTGGCTAAATGAAGTAATGAAGCTTTTTGAGTATTGCTTAGTTTGAACTTTTTGCATTATGTTCCATTTGCAATTGGTGTCTTGAACTCTTCTGATAAAGTGAAAAACCTTGAAATATTACTAAAATACTTGTTTACAAATTTCAAATAATTATGGCAATGAGGGAGAATACATCAAATAATGTGTAACAACCCAAAAATTCTCCTAATTGAATATTAAAATGAGAGAATTTTTCAAGTTAAATTTGAATTCATCGCTTTGAATTGGTAAACGTTTTTATAACGTTTTTGAGAAAAATTCAATTGGTAGACGTTTTTCCGTCAATTTGAGACTTCTCTCTCAATGGAAAATATTTTATCATTTCCAAAAAATTCTTTTGCACTCGAAAATATTCAAATACATTATTTTGGGTCAAAAGAAAATTTCTAGCTCGAAAATTTGAGCCTAACTCATATTAAAACCCAACCCATTACCTCACCAAATTATACATACACAAAATACACAACATTTCACACCATACAAGCTAAAAATATATACATATGTGTGTATGTAGGGTCACAGCCAAACACCTCTCTAACCTTGGATAATTGTAGTATTTTAATACACTTTATTTACAACCAAATATTGAATACCAACCATAACCTATTGACACCTTACACACAAAAGTTGGAAATGACTAAATAATCCAAAACCTTAGCCTATAAGGATTGGATTGAGGTTGCAAGACAACACTATTTTTCTTCTTGTTCTTGCTTCACAACTGTGCACTCTCTTCAAACTAGAACAACCATATCTCTTTATTTATCAACTTCAACTTCTAAGATCAATCAAAAGGGGAAGAAGGAAGATTGTCACTTGGTAAGCTTTCAAATTTTGGTTAAGATTTTTCATTAGGATCTTATGATTAAGGTTATATGGAAGAAGGTATAACTCTTTATAGTTTTAAACTTTTCATTGGAAACTTGATTTAATTTTGGAGGAAAATTGCAACCAACTTTGGATTGTAGCTAAAGAGGTAAGAATTATGATTGATTCATAATTTCCATGAATTTTCATTTTTACCTTGAAAACCTATTATGTTAATTGCTTTGGAATTTTGATGGTTAAGCTAGATTGGGATAGAAGTATTGAAATTTGGAAATTTGAGGTTGAATTCTAACACACACACCAACACCTTGATCTTGGGTATACCCCTGTCCCCTACTTCACCTTGAATTTTCAAAGTTTAAAAACCCACATTAGTCTTATCAAATCGGTCCATACAATATACTATTAGAAACCTTATTGAGTGTAGATAATGTTAGAACCAAGAATTACTTAAAATCATGGAGAAAAGTGGCAAAAAATATTGATAGAAAACAACGTGTCAGGTCTGTTGAGAAACAGAGGAAAGTAGTAAGGGTGAAATTTAAATGAGTATAGCGAAGATCCAACCATTGAATTGTTGATTAGATGTCACCATTAGAAAGATTATCAAGTTCAGATAATTCTAGAAGAAAATTTTACTGTTAAACTATTAGAAACTTTGAGATAAAATTAGGGATAATTACACTTTGCCCCCTGAACTATACGCATTTTTACACTTTACCCACCAAACCTTTTTTCGTTTCAAACCACCATACGAACTTTTCGAAAATTTACACGTTGCCCCCTTGAGTGGTTTCCGGTGAAGTATTCCGGCTATTATATGGTGAAGTGTAAATATCGCAAAGTTTAGGGGGTAAAATGTAAATATTCCATCTCACATAAAATGACCGTGCGTTTCACGTGGTGAACAGTGGCCGGAATATTCTGGAATATTCCACCAGAAACCACTCAAGGGGGCAACGTGCAAATTTTCGAAAAGTTTGTATGGTGGTTTGAAACGAAAAAAAGTTTGGTGGGTAAAGTGTAAAAACGCGTATAGTTCAGGGGGCAAAGTGTAATTATCCCATAAAATTATTATAATAGAGACTATCGTTCTTGGAAATATGATTAACAAAGAGATATTTGGTATTGAATAATTAGGTGATTTGCTTGGAGCATATTTGGGAATTTAGAAGTGTATTGTGATCAAAGAATTGAGGTAAGAATTATGGCTATTCCTTCTTTGTTTCTATACTATGAAATGATTTTTGAGCGTTGAAATCATCTATTGCCTGAAAAATGAATACACTTGTTTGATTTCCCTAGTTTGAGAAATTTGGACACTTTTACTTATGTGATCCTTAGCCTTGCTATGAAATAGTGATTCCTTGATCATGTTGGAGAATTATTGGAGTTGAGATTATGGACAAATAAGGCCTTAAACCTCTTGAAAATCTAAGAACACAAATATTGGTATTTTTGCAAAATTTCTTCCAAAACTTGAAAATTAAAAATCTTGATGAAGAGTAGAACAAACTAAGTCTAATTTTTGCACTTTCGGAGGTCCAATATTATAAGGACTCATAAAAAAAAAAAATACTGTCATGATTACTGTTCATAGAGGGCAACTGCGCCCATTTTTGCGTGCAGATGCTCCCGGGACAGTAACTTCGGGCATTTTTCCCTTGTCCGTGCCTATTTTTGTCCATGGACACATCTAAGACAAAGTCCTTTTTTTTTTTTTTGGCCTCTTTTTTGCGATTCTAAGTCCATATTTCACTCCGTTAAGCTCTTCTAAATCCGAATATATCATTTATGTGTCCAAAATTGGATCCGAATCGATTGCTAATGTCCAAACCTTGTTTGAACTTCAAAAATTCTAATTTGGACAAATCTCATTATATTTGAAGCCTGTTGTGTGTTGGATTCGTATCGAATCGATTGTTTATGTCCAATTATTATTTGGAGCTTCATTTTGATTAAATTCGGATAATTGTTATTCATTCTGAAACCCATTGATCATTATATGCCATCTTATGGATGGGTTTGTTTGTTTCCCAAAATTTGAATTGGTTTGATTAATAATGTCCGAACCTCATTTGAAACTTTGTTTATTTTGTTCGGACAACTATTGTTACCCTTAAAACACTTTTGTGCTTTGATTTGATTGACAACGTCCGAACTTCGTTTGAAGTTTTGCTTATTTAATTCGGACAATTGTTATTACCCTCGTAGCTTTTTTCTGAGTTTATTTATTGGGCTCCAGAGGGACACTAGGCTTCGTTGGGTCGATAGTTGAACCTTTGGTGGATTCCCAAACAGTTAGACCTTTGACAGGTTTCCGATTGTTGGATAGTCCTGCGAAGATCTAGAGTAGATGTTTCAAAGGCTAGTCCATTAGGCACGCGGTCGACTGTGCTTAAATTATTGTTTATCTAGGTTGGCCCCCTCTAAGTGGCCACTCGAGGGAGGGGACCGGGAGGAATATGGTGTTATAATGTCATGTTGACATATTATTTATTTTGGGAGTGATAAGGGTGACAGATCCACCAAATACTAGTTCTGTCTCTACTATTCGATTATGCGATTTGTTTTAAGCTCTAGTTTGAGTTACTCGTTTCTGTTTGATTATTAAATTATCACAATCATTTGGCATGTTTTACCTCGTTTATGAACTTCATTGGCTCTCTATATGATCTGTTGATTCAGCCTATATAATAATCGGTTCTCAAGCTGCTTGTTTGTTTTGATTATTAATCATTAAATTCGTTGAACCAATTATGCTATTCGTTCTTGCTTGCAGTATATTTCTGAGCCTATCAATTACCTTGATTCCTATCGGTTGAAATACTGAACTGGAAATGAAATTCAGCGTTTGATTGTTGACAAATCTCGAGCTCATGTTAATTTAGTTAATATTTGTTGAAAATTTTGAATCGGACTTGGTATCCATCTATTGAATGTTGACAGTTTTTGAATTCGTTACCGTTACAGCTATTAGTTCTATTGATTCTTTGCCATTGGTATTGAACCCTTTGCTTGAGTTATCCATCCCAACTAGTTATTGTTTCAATTAGTCATTATTTATCGAACTTTTGAATTCGTTATATAGTTCATCTCTCGTTTATTGGACTTTTGAAATTTTTATTGTTATCGACTCTCGGCCTGTACGTCCTTTCACCTTATCATTCTATTCTTAGTTATAACCCCTTACTAAGTTATTCGGACATATTTTATAAATTTTACAATGTGTAGGTAAATAATTTCTGGGATTTTGCCCAGCGTGGAGATCAGAGGCTTTCACTTTCCTTGAATGAGCTTCTGTACATGTAGACGACATAGCATTGTAATCAAGGGAAAAAATCGTTGGAAGGAAACTTTGTGAGTACAGACGATTGTTGATATTCGGCACTGAGAAATTTAAACTAGAGATTTCCCTGAGTTTTGAAAATTGTAATAGTTTGTAGTATCCCCAAGTATCCATAAACTTATAATGTATCAGGACGTTATTGTTGAAGAGTCAATATCTTATGGAATATTGGAATTTCAAGTCTTGTAATAAATATGTATTTGAGCACGGGTCGGTTAATGAGTTGTGGAAAATAAGTTCGATTTTATATGAAGGTTATTTATCAAGGTTGTATTTGAAAGATTTTTTTAGCCCTCCCCACAGGTAGCGATTTTGATTTAGGAACAGAAGTCTTAGATCCGAGTCGTTACACTATAAACCTCCTAGAAAATGTGGTAGACCGAAACTGGTGTTGTTTGAAGAAATTTAGGCACCCGAAACTGTGAATAATATGAAAAATACCATACCACAAAATGAACCTTGTGAGCAAACACCCCCATAAGAAATAAGATGGCAGCAGAACAACTTTTTACTATGTTGCAACAGTTTATGAATTATTGTCAATAGCAAATAAATTAAGAGCGTGGAAATAAGGAAAATTTGAAGGACAAATTGCTGACCCGATTTTTACAATTTAACCCATCAAGGTTCAAAGGTGAACTTGATGATCAAAAGCTGGGACTTGGATAGGGGAAGTCAAGAAAATCTTTTGAGTACTCAACTATTGATCAACAGCAAGTAAAATATATCACCTTTCTCCTGGAAAAAGCAACACATCATTAATGGCAAATAGTGGAGTTTAGATGGTAAAGAGATAAAGTTGAGAGGACTTGGAAAGAGTTCAAGGCTGAGTTTATAAAAAAAGTTCATCTCTTAGGTTGTTAGGGATGTAAAGGAGAGACAATCAAATTTATCACATACAATATTTTGGCCCAAGAAAATTTATTTTTAGCCTAAACTTTAAGCCCAACCAAAATTTAAATATATATATATATATAAAGGGCAAAGTCCCCCTTTGGCCAGCTATCTCCCCATGAAATGCGGAAAATATCTTGATTTTTAATACAAATTTTTTTTTTTAACCAAGTAATTTAAAATGTGAGAGGAAAATTTATAACCTTCCAAAATTTTGACACCTCATCACACCTCAAAGTTTTCTAAAATTTTGCAAAACAACCCTAATCTTCTCTATAAATAGATGGCTTTGTCGTTTGCAAGAATACTCTTGCTCATCACTTGTCAACTTTGCCAACTGCATTTTATCTTCTTCTTCTATTCTTCTTTTCAACTACATTTTCTTTCATTTTGCTTAAACATTTTTAGGACTTAAGAGTTATAAAGTTCAAGGGGAATGATTAGGGAAAACTCCCTCGTTAAGGCCACATCTGGTGTAAATTTAAACTTTAAACTATTAGAAACTTTAAGGTAAAATAATTGGAATATAGGTTAGCATTCTCAGAAATTTGATATCTAAAAGCAATGATATTAAACTACTAGATTTTACTTGGAGCACTTTTGGAAACTTGGACACATATTAAGGATTGTGACCAAAGAATTAAGGTAAGGATTATGGGATCCCTCTTGACTACATAATCTTGAAAATGAGCTATTGAACCATACATGAGCCCCTTTGCTTAGATTGTTGATGATATTGAATTTGATCTTACTTTGCTATCCTTGTAATGATTTGGATCCTCTTCGACATTTGGGACCTGATGTGATTCCCATTCCTGTGTAACCAATGATCATGTTAACATTATGAACTTTGAACAACATTGTTATATATTGGTTGTGAAGTGGAGAAAACATGGACATGAATGGCCATTTCAACCTCAATTGTTTTTTATCATAATCATCAAAATATGAAAATCATCCTTTCTCAAAAAGTTTCTATTTTTTTTAAAAATAATAATAATAATTCGAGCTTGGGCATGACAATGCCCAAGTCAGTAAGCTATTGTAGTGCCCAAATCGAGCGCTGAAGTGCCCAACCCAGTACACTATTTTATTTTATTTTATTTTATTTTTACGTTTTTAACATCTTTTGCCATGTTATGTCCATAGTTCACTCTTTTGGAAAATTTTGAGCTTGAAATATGATTTTCTACATCCAAAGTTCGAATCGAATCAAATGATTGTATCCGAGATTGTTTGAAATTTCGTATTAACTGAATTTGATCAATTATGATTGAATGAAACTCATTGTATACCATCCTATGGATGGGTTTGTTCGTGTCCAATATTGGTTTAAAACTACGAAATATTTAAACTGGACAATTTATAATTGTAGACCCAATTGTTTGATTATATTGTTTGGGTCTAGAGAGTTTCAAGAGGGATAGCCAGGGGGTGTCGGACCCTCAGTGGATCTCCTAGAGGACTTCCCATTGTGGATAGTTCCATGATTGCTTGAAGGTAGGCTTTTCAGGAACTGGTTCGAGGTACACAGTTGACCGTGCCGTTTGGCTATAATATTACTCCTCTCTAAGCCACCTCTCAGGGAGATGTTGGAGGGATGAGGGATTGATTCAATTTGATTTGATTTAATATTTGTTTATTTAAGTGTGATAAGAGTCACAGATCCACCAGACGCTAGTTCTGCCTATGTGATTGCTTTTGTGTTATCTTTAAACTTCACGAGCTCATTTATTGATTCATTTCTTGATCCTTGAATTTATTTAGCTCGTCTTTCAATTCTTAGCCATAATTCCTTCTAGGTCATTTAGACTTATGTTTTAAATTTTAACATGTGTAGATTATTAAATTCTAGAGTTTTGCCAAGATTGCAGACTTTAGGTTCTTTTATTATCTTTGTACAAACTTTCTAAATGTATGATAATTGAATTGATGTTATTTTGAGGAAGTACTGTAATATTGAAAAGTATTGTATAAATCAAAATTGACTTATGATAGTATATATGTGATTTGTGTTGGCATCAAATTCATTTCTACGGTCTAGTAGCAACTCCCTCCCACCAGTAGTGTTTTTGACCAAAAGGCAGATGCTTTAGGTTCAAGGCGTTACATATGATCAAATCTAATGTTTCTCATTGATTCGACCCTCAATTACACTTTGCCCCTATATGATAAAAAATGATGAGAAATGTGGAGTGGAAACCTATTCCAACCTATAAAAGGCAACCAATCCCTTTTCTTTAATCATTTGTAACCTCTTTCTTAACAAATTTTTTCATTTTTTCTTGCCCATTTTATGCCTTTGATGAATCTAATAAAAGAAGAAAAAAAAAAAAAGATAAGAAAATCAAAATTTTTGATTCATCAAAATGAAGATTGCTCCTACGTCATGCATCTTATGTACCTCTATAATTCATTGTGATGAATACGAACATTCTTTGTCAAGAATTAAGTCCTTTGGTCATAGTATAGGTGCTAGATTGTAGGACAAATTATTAAATATATTACTTAGTTATGCAACATGTCAAAAATTAAGGTTTACTATTTCTTTTATCTGACATATTTCTTCAAACAACGAGCTTTAATTATGAAGTTGAACTAGAAAAACATTCAGGACATTAATAGTTATTTTGAAATGGTCTGTGCACATTTAGCTGTACTATTTAGAGCTATTCATTGGGATGTCAAGATCAGTTATTCTTGAAATTTGTTTATGGCTTATGATTACATTATAATATTAGTTGTTAGATTAAAAAATGGGATCTTGGAAGGTTTAATTTTTGACTTTTTAAGTTTGTGAATAGTATGGGGACTAAAGTACAATAAGAAACACTAAATTGACCAAAATAACCCTAGAAACATTAGCAATTCTAGCAAAAATTGGCTAGGTAATTGACCAAAAGGCGCAAAGTGATACAATTTATTAGTTTAGACAGCCTAAAGCCAAAAAATGAACATAAGGCGTTCTAGTGAGAAAAATAAAAAAACATTAGAGACTCTACTAGTGACATTTGTCCTTTTAGAAACTACATTAGCAAAACGTATAAGGAAATATAGCCCATGCATTAATCTACCATGCCTGCAAATGCATTATTATCTAGCAAAGCATGGTTGTGAGACAATCGATTGAGAAGAAGAATTATGTGAACTAAAATGTTCTATCCCTGTCCAAAGGCCAAGTTACCTAGCAACAATGGTATATGTGCATGATTGAATCATTTTATCCAATGTTTTAAAAATATTAACTAAAATAGAATTGGGACTCTACTGATTACAAATTCATTATTTTAATTTTTTTTAAGGCAAATAAGATGTTATTAGAAAACATCAAATAACATTAATTACACGAATAGGGAGCTAGTTTCATTCCATTAATTCCAAGATATCAAGTTTAACCAAGTCTAGATAATACATGTAGAAGATTACTCTCAGTTCACTTAAAAAATGAGAAAGAACAAGCAAATGATTTGGTTAGGGACTTGCGCTATGATGATTTCATCATTCATTGGGTGATTATTCCTAAAAGAGGATTCGATACGGTGGTTCCAGCACTACGTCCCCCGCATTATTAAAGAGAGTGAGAGGGGTTTGCTCGACAGTATCCCTTGCATACAGTGAATGTTGTGCGTGAGTTCTATATTAACACATATTAATGGTAGAGATGCTGACGTGAAATCTGGTGTTCTTCATATATAATAATTTGTTATTTTTCTATCAGTTTGTTTCATTTCTGTTCATCTTCCATTGGCTTCAATTAAGGTGATTATCTCCTTTTTTTTTTTTTTCAGTTAGCTCATGTGTGTGTATATATATATATTTATTTATTTATCTTCTCCATTGTACTTCAAATCACCTTTGGATGAAATCTTCTCACCTTATTTACATGTAACTTGTTAGCTTTACATGGTATTAGCTTGGCGACTTTCTTTCGCTTTTCTACTCTCTCTCTCTCTCTCTCTCTCTCTCTCTTAGCATCCTGATCATCCATGGCGTCCACTATTCTTGCTTCCTCTAGCAGTCGATTTACTGGTGACAACACTTCTAATTTGTTCTATATATTCATCTGATAATCTTGGATTTTCTCTAGTTTCTCTAGTACTCATTGGCAACAACTATAGAATCGAGCATTAGGCGATGTTACTAGCTTTGTCCACTAAAAACAAAGCCAATTGTATTGACAGATTAATTCCATGGCTGTCCTTTATTAGTCCTTTGCTTAGCTCTAGGGTACGCAACAATGATATAGTCATTATTTGGATTCACAACTCTGTTTTGAAGGAGATCTTAGCTAGCATTTTGTACTCAGATTCTGCCAGTGAGATCTGGCGAGATCTTCTTGATCGCTTCCAATAGGGGAATAGTGCGCATGTGTTTTAGCTACATCGTGACATTGTTACTCATTGCCAGGTAACTCTCTCTGTCGACGCCTACTTTACAAGCCTTAAAGTATTGTGGTAAAAACTAGCTAACTTCTGTCCACAATTTACTTGTGGGCGATGTACTTGTGGAGGCATCTTGAAGATGTCAAATCATTTCAAGAATGAGTACGTTATCACTTTTTTTATAGGACTCAACAAATCTTTTTCTATTGTTTGTGCATAAATCCTCTTCTAAAGCCTGTGCCATCACTAGATAAAGTTTCATATTCATACTGATTCTTCGAAAGCATTCGGCTCACACACTTATAAGTTTACTGGCTCAAAGTCATTCAAGAAGGATAAACCACATTGTGCTGAATGCAATATGATTGAACACATTATTTATTATAGCAACAAGTTGCATGAGTATCCTTTGGGCACAAAGCCAAGTTTAAACCTCAAACTGACAAATATGTCGTTGATAAGAAGCCTAATACAGGTGGTTTTCTTCACTCTTTGACTGGCTCTTAGTGTCAGCAACTTTTAAACATGTTCTCATCTCATCTAGCCACCAACTTGAAGAGCAAAACTACCCCCGACTCTAGTGTCCCTTCTCCACAGTTAGGTATTTGTTTGTCTACAGTTTCTTCTTTAGATTTACATTTTGCTAATCTTTGGGTTGTGCGTTATGGTGCCTCATGTCATATAAGCCCACATAGACATGGTTTCTTCACTTTTTGACATATTGATCATGTAGTGCTTACTTTGCCTAACAGTCTCGCGATCTCGATTGACTTTGCTGGTTCTCTTGTGCGTGGGGATGATCTCATATTGCATTCTAGTTTTAAGTAAATCTTCTCTCTGTGAGTGCCTTGTCAAATTGTGGTAAAACACTCATTGTATTTTTCTCCAATTAATACCTCATATAGGAACTATTGAGCAAGAGGACAAATCGCAAGGCAAAATGTCATGATGGGCTTTACATACCGAATACCTCAAAATTTCACACTCATGTTGCTAGGTTTCTAAAGTCTCTAGTAAATTATGGCATTTCAAATTAGGACATCATTCTAATAGTTGCTTATGTTTGTTATAATCTAAATTATGTTGTATCTTGAATGATAATAATAAGAGTAGTCCTTGCTCTATTTGCCCAATTGCTGAGCAATGAAAATTACCATTTGTTTCACACAATATTATGGCTCTTAAACCTTTTAATATTATCCATTATGTTGTATGGGGACCCCATAATGTAGCTAACCATTCTGGCCATCATTATTTCCTTACCATAGTCGATGTCTATTCAAGGTTTACTTACGTGCATCTACTAAAGCAGAAATATGATGCCTTATCTGTTATTCCTTGCTTCTTTGCTCTAATCAAAGCACAATTTGGCGCTAGAATAATGACCATCGGAACTGACAATTTGGTATTCTTTGTATATAATAGTTTGTTATTTTTATGCTATGTTTGTTTCATTCCTAGTCATCTTTCATCAGCTTCAGCTAGGGTGGTTTCTTTCTTTTTCGATTAGCTCATATATAGATATATATATCTCCTTCACTGTACTTCGGATCATCCTTGAACAAAATCTTTTTACCATTTTACATTTGAGTTGTTAGCTTAATAACACATGTTGTGGAGCTTGAGGACTCTATTATTTTATACGAGGCAAAACAGTTTTGTTTTCAGCAACTATGACTAATAATTTAGAGTGGTTTTGCATTTATGCAGATTTCATAAGAGTTTTTGACAATTAACTATTTCGCAAAACAGTGCCCACTTGTTATATAATAACATGATCTTAATGACGATCATAATAAGTTTTACCATTGCAACTACTTATTTCAGGCCAGTTTGAAACATAAACAAATTCTTGAAATTTCACTACTATTTTTATTTTTGTAACATTACTCCACTTCCACTATAAAAAATCAACAAGAATTCCATGATTTAAAGATCAAAACTTTTGGGATTAGAGAGAGGAAAATGAAAGGGTTGTGGGATTTGGAAATCGGAAGGAATTATGGGTTGACTGGCGATGGTATTGATTAGGAAGGTAATAACTTTTTTGTTAAGATAGTCTATTCTCAATGTTTTTTATTCTAAAAAACTTTGCATCTTTTAGTTTAAACAAATTAATTACATATGTTATGTTTTGTGGCAGACTTATAGTGGATAATCAGACTCGTCATTACACTTGGTTTGTGATGATGCTTATCAAAATTATGTCGAATTTGCTCACTTTTCATACATTGTATATCATGCCTACATCAATCATTTAGGCCGTATAGGACACAGTAGGGTTGTTCATTATAATATGCGGCAAAGGTCCCAAGACAGATGGAGCATTCATAAGAAAAAATTAAGATCTCAATTAAGCACTTACTATGGACCAGTAGATCATTCTAACTATTCATTTGGCTACAAATGAAAATTAGCTCGAGTATTTTTGTTCCATACCCTCTGAAGATAGAAAGAGAACGTTTATATGATGTCCAATGGCATTCAGTGATGGAAGTCATAAGTTAAAATGTTATTTGGTGGACATCGAACCACTATTGTTATTTTATGTTATTCTATTATTTTAACATTGCTGTGAGACTTATGTTATTATGTCATGGAAACTGAGTTCAATCTTGGTCGTTTTGTAAATGGTAGGTTCCTACATTTTTTGTAAACTAAGATTCTATGTATTAGCAAAATATGACATTAACTTAACCCTATTAGCAATATAGGACATTAACTTATTTGGTTAGAAAATTCGTCCTATAACTTTTTCAGTTTTGGCTGTTTTGGTCCTTTGGCCCCAAATTAATCTTTTTTTAAGCTTGTTGACACATCTTTTTTTTTTTTTTTAATTGAGGTGGCTCTTCTTTTTCCATTTCATGCCAATGTGGCTTCCACATGAATTAAAATTTGTTGTCCAAAACATCCAAAGGAAAGGGGAAAAATACAACCTTTATTCGAATAAATTTAAAAAAAACTTTTTCAAGACTAAATATCAAACAAGAGAGAGAATCCCTACCTTAAAGAAGAGATAAGGAAAAAAACTAGTGCCATTTGCTTTGGAAAAGAGAAATCACTACTATTATTAACTACGTTACAGGTAACAGGGGAATTTCCTTTGATTAAACAAGTACAAAAATTATTTTGGAGAAGAAATTGTGGGTCTAGACAAAAACTCCTCGTGAATGAACTAGCAATATATAGTAAGATTCTTTTCTTTTTGTTATTTAATGCCAAAGTTGATGATTTTGAGTCTTTTGATAGTGAACTGTCTCCCCTATACAGTCCCTTGCATTTTTCAATGACATTGGCCCCTTTTCCCACCATTTCTTTGTCTTTTGTTTATTTTATAATAGTTATAAATATTTCTTTTGTTTGTTGCACAAAGGAAATTAGGGGTGACTATGGGGTAAGGGATACAAGTGTTGCAACAAAGAAAGCTCAAGGTTATAAAGGGGCAGGGGATGGGGTTATTAAAACAGAAGGTGACAATTAGGATAATGGAGATGATTGGGATATAATTTTAGTAAGCATTGACTTAATACTTATGATGTTAATATTGAAGTGAGCATAAGAGTACAAAACCATGAGGTTGAGGTCCCAGTCAACATATATAGTAAGGGAATTACTTGATGATAATGATGAGGGGGACTTGCTAGATGTTTTTGAGGGTGAAGTTGGTGAGGAGAATGAGGATTTACTTGACATAAATGAAAATGACAACGAGCAAAATGATCATGCGCCATATGATGATCAAAACGAAATAAAAATGACTATGATGACAATTGTGATTCAAATTCAAGTGTGATGAATGAGGACGATTTGGTAGGTAGTGACATGGACTTAGAGAATGCATAAATATCAAATAGTGATGATAAAGCCACTAAAACCCTTGCTTTGAACCCTTAGAACATGTTTAACCCTTCTTTTGAACTGCAAATGTTGTTTTAGTATTAAAGATGGATTTTAAAATAGTTGTACAATCACATGCAATTGCAACTAAAAGGGATATTAGGATTGTGAGAAATGACAAGATAAGAGTGTATGCAAGGTATCATGATAAAAAATGTCCTTGGAAACTTTCTGCTTTGAAAATAAAAAATGAATGTACTTTTCAAGTCAAAGAATAGATTCCTATACATATTTGTGATGAGAAATTTGACATTAGATGCATGAAAGTTAAGTGGTTGAGTGAGAGGTACATGTATTTATGGAAAACTGATTCAAATGATTCGATAAATACTTTGAATGTCAATGTGTCTGAGGATCAAGCTTACAGACTAGAAAGATTGGATTGATGAGGCTTGAGGGCTGTGTTGAGGAGCAATATGTCAGATTATAGGCTTATTGTGATGAGCTTAGTCAAAACCTATTATTATTTATTTTCTAGGTACAGAAGACTATAATGGTAGTTTTAGGTTTAGCAGAGTGTATTTGTACTTTCAAGCTTTGAAAATAGGATGGAAAGCAGGCTATAGGCCATTTGTTAGGGTAGATAGATGTCATTTGTTTGGACCTAGTGGAAGAGTTTTACTCGCTGCAATCAGTGTGGAACCACAGAAAAAACTTTATCCAATAGCTTAAGCTATGGTGTCCATAGAAAATAGAGAGACATGGGAATGGTTCCTTGCTGTCTTGAAGAGTGACCTACATCTTTACAGTCCAGAGGCATATACCTTTATAAGTCATGAGTAGAAAGGGCTTGTCCAAGTTATGCAATCTGTATTCCCAGGTTTGTCTTAAATTTATCTCTTTCATGTTTATTTTATCATTTTATTTTCTTTGGTTAACAATTTTATTTCTATAATGTATATACCTTTATAATATATAAAAATCTACATATGCAACCTTTTGACATTTGGTTTATTTCATTATATGTGCAAAACATAAGTTTTATGTGAAGCACATATGAGAAAACATATATAATGCACGGTTTAAGGGCTAGGCTCTCAAAACTGCTCTCTGGAGTGCAGCATGTACAACCACATTTGATGAATTCAAAAGAAAATACAAGACTTGGATGCCAAAGCATTGGAATGGGTACAAGACAAACCACCAAAGTAGTGGATCAGATCACACTTTGGTTTGCAATCAGAATGTAATATGGTCCTAAATAACTGTTGTGAGTCCTTTGCATTGTCTTTGCTGGGGAAAAGCCTATCTTAACATGCCTAGATTGGATGAGGGAGTATATTATGAAGAGATTGCAAGTTAATAGAGACAAGGCAAAATCAAAGTGGAAAGATGAGAAAGTAGTCTTTGGGATCAAACTTATTCTGAAAAAAATACGAAGGAAGCATCTAGTTGGGTTCCAATCAAAGCAGATAATAGGCATTATCAAATATCATGCACTGATGGGGCACAACATTGTGTTGATGTGGTGCATTGGACATACATTTGTATATAGTAGAATTCAACTAGAGTTCCATGTTGTCATGCATTTAGAGCAATCTAGCAAGAAAACCAGAGTGCTGATGCCTATGTCAGAGACTATTATATTGTCAACACCTATGTGAAGGTGTATGACCCAAACATTATGGGTGTTTGTGGAAGTGAGATTTCAAATGAGACCAACTTCATTCCTCCACTACCTCCTGGATTTGGGAAGAAAGTTGGTTGGCCAAAGAGGGCAAGAAAAAAATGGACTGATAAGCCTGTCTCACATAGAGGAAAGGCAAAAGGGGAGTGAAGCCAACTAAAATATAGAGGCGACAAAAGATAGGAAAATGCAGGACTTGCCATAAATAAGGGCAAAATGCTGCTACTCGTTTTTTGAGTAAGTAGGTATATTATTGGTGTCTTGGTTTTGAAATCATATTTTTTAGTGTGTTTGATAGAGTATTTAGGCTAAATTCCATAATCTAGCCCGATAAAGATTAAGTAACATTAACAATATATTTTGCTATTTGGTATATGAGATTAGGCCATACATTTTGAAATTCCATTATCCACTATCTCTTGTTTGGTAGTCCACGCTATAAGAGATTGTGATTTGAAATTACCCTATTGTCCTTTGATTGTATGCGTTTTTCTCTTTTTGTTTTTGACTTTAATTTTTATTTTTTTATTTTTAATATCTAAAATGGAGAGCGTGGCAATTTGTTTCAAAAGCGCTTCAAATGGCTCTTTTTATTATTACTAGCAACTGTAGAATCCTCAATGCGTGTGACTAAACTTTTTGGTTTACAAAATTAAAAATACTTATTTATTTTTAACAATAAAAAATATTTCTTAATTATTGAATATTATTGTGTAGAATAATATGATTGAAAGATAAATTTGAAGATATAAAAGTTGGAAAGAAGAAAAGTATAATTGAAGAAAAGAATGAAATAAAACATAAATATTACAAAAGAAAAATAAAGAACAATATTTTTTTTTATTTTCTATGACTACTTTCTCATTATTTTTTTTGTAATAGGGTTATTTTTGAACATTTAGTTTGACGGACCAAAGAGAAAATTACTTTCAGCCCTCTCGTTTTATATATAACTAACAATTATGGCACACTCGATGCGTATGATTAATTTTTTTTTATAAAATTAAGAATAATGATTTACTTTTAATAACTCTTAATTATCGAATATTTTTACATGAATTTTTTATATAAAATAATATGATTGAAAGATAAATTTGGAGACACTAAAATTGGAAAGAAGAAATTTATAATTGAAGAAAAGAATGAAATAAAAAAATAAATACTAAAAACAAAAACTAAGAAAAATATTTTATCATTATTTTTTATAACCATTTTGTCATTATTTTTTGTAATAGGACTATTTTTGTATATTTAGCATGATGAACAATATATATATATATATATCTTTTGACCCTCTTACTTTGCATATAGTGTAGATATAGATTAATATGAATTCCTTTAATTGCCTTCCAAAGGCTATGAATAGTGGGATGCAAAAGATACCACATTATATTCATATTGAATGACTGTGGAAAAAGGATAAGGGTCTCTCAAACTGATGAAGGGAATAGTGTAGGATTCAACTTCTACTTTGATGAGTAGTACCAGCGTCGTTAATTATTCTTCAGAGGCTGAAATGACAAAATGTCATTATAGTTTCAAGGTTAAAAAAGTAATTTTTCATTAGACTGTAGTTAATATCATATGCAAATTCCCCAATCTCTAGCCCTGCCTGCAGATTATACTGGAGCTTAATCTCTACTACAAGTCAGGCCTGATGTTGAAACTAGGCCGACCCAATTCTTTAGTATATTCTACCAAACATTGGATTGGGGTATTTCAAATACCATTATTGTGCCTAATCTTTCCTATCAAAAACATGGCCTTAACATACAAGATTGTTACATTTTTCCTAATACAATCTTGATTGACTTTGACAGGTCGGGAAAAAGGACAAACTATCCATAAGCAATCCTCCAACTAAGTCACTTGCTATGCCACAAGATAATATTGCACCACAAGCTGTGTCATGCCCCAGGCGTAAGGGCCCAAGACGTGAGATTTGCTTGAGAATCTCCCATGCCCCACCTGAAATTGAGTTGCTAATGACTTGTTCAAAAGGAATAACTAATGGTTGAAAATAGATTCTTTGGCCATAGCTTATATATTGATAATTATTTTCATAGTATCGCAATGTGGGATATCACAGTCACCCCACCTTCAAAACGTGACGTTCACGTCACGATATAATAGAGTCCAGGACCACCAACCAGACATTAGGACTATGGAAGTTGCTCTTACGGGCTCAAGAGGTGGCTCCCGCGCACGTAGCACTTTGCCCCGTATGCTCAAGAGATGGCTCCCACACGCATAGTAGTTTGCCCTGCATAGCACTTAGCTCTCTTTGACTAGTGGTCGACTCTGATACCATTTGTCACGCCATAAGCCTAGGGACCCAGGACGCAAGATTTACCTAAGAATCTACCATGCGCAACCTAATATTGAGCTGTAAACAACTTGCTCAAAACGAATATCCAATGGTTGAACATAGATTCTTTAGCCATAGCTTATATATTGGTAACTATTTTCATAATATCCCAATGTGAGATATCGCAAGCTAGTTACCACAATGACCCTAGCATCAAGTACATGTAGAGTCCACATTCATGGACATTGAGACTCAAGTTGATAGTGGCACTCAACTATCAATTATAGACTTTTGTCATGTCAAAAGTTGTAGCCTGGACATCCTCTATTCGAGCAATTATCTCAATCTGCTGCAGTTCGCAATCAATCAAATAAAAACATCTCAAATGCACCTATCTCGAAGATAAGAGAAAGAAAATATGTCTAAGAGGGAGACCTCAAATATGCAATGGTTCAGAAGTGGAAAAATGGGTAATTAATCAATATTTTGTTGATGAACACCAAAAGCATTTTGCACATTTTCAAGTTCATGAGTATTTTCCCTATTTTACACAATATTTTTATGATGAATATAGTATTTTCCCACAATATCATGCATATTTTTGGGTTGGTTAGTTGTATTTTTTTGTGATTGCCAGTTCAACCTTTACTTAGCAGCATGGAGCACTTTGCATCAATGTAAAGCCACAATTATAAACCTAATGTGCTCTTACAAGTAGTCTGGTTTGTTGATATATAAGTTGATAAGGCTTTTAAATTCTAATTGTTGTAGATGGTTATTTAAAAAGGTTTTCGTTTGCATTGGATAGTTTTTCTGAGATTGTCCTTAGAAGCCTTTGCTTGTAATTTGTGTTTTTGTCATGAGTTTTGCTTGTAATCCATGTTTTTGTCATGTCTTGCTTTGCTTCTGATTAATTGAATGGGGTTTGAGGCGAATCAAATCAAATCGAATCATTCGTTGCATTAGCCTTGATACTATGGGTTAACATATGGTTCTTCGACTGTTTAAAATTTGTTTCTATAAATTGGTTAAAATATATTTCTAAATCTAGTTAAAATATGTTTCCTTTGAAGCTAATTGGTTAAAATCTATGTATGCAATTGTGGAGTTGTCCTTAAATGATAATGGAAAATGGGTTCTTGTGCACCTGCAAAATTTTATTTTTTATTTTATTTATTTATTTATTTATTTGCTAATGATAGCAATAGGATAAGCTGCTATTACACCATAATCTGCTATAAGAGAAGGTTAAGCTATTTCCCAAAAAATATTAACTTAGTTTCCTCTTATTCAGAACTAAAAAGAATACAACATGATTTCCTAAGTTTATTAATTGAACTCTAGTCAAAGTTTTTTACATGCACATGAGGATCCACTATAGCATAGCCATGCATTCAATTTCAATTTTTGCATCTAATGGTAGGTGCTAGAATTATTAGCATAGATCTCATTGACTTTCTTGAAGTCTTTCTGATTAGCCAGCATAATTGTTGTCTTGAGAACTGAGAAATAGGTGGTATCACTTCTTTAAGGAATAGCATAAAACTTGCATCCATTATTTCTTTTCTAAGAAAAATGGATAAGGGTTAAGACATAAACCCTCACACAAAGGGAGTATTTACAAGCTATGAAAGCTACAAGCATAAATTGGAAACAAGAAGGGCTCATCCCTTTACAAGTAAAACTATGCTATATCTAAAATCCAAAAATGTAACTCCAAAAATTTCTTGAAAAGAATTTTCTCTAAAATTGCATCATATGTATTGGACACATGTTCACAATTTCTCTTAGTTGATAGCAATAACAACTTCACAACATATGTATCAACCTATGAAATAGACAACACCAAACAGTCACTAGTCCAACAATCTCAATTCCGCACAGCAACACACCAACTTTCATGTGTATAGCAAAATTCAACAGGACTCATTTTAGCAACCATAGCTTGGAGTGATCCTTCAAAATTCCATAAACATAAAAGTGTTCATTCATTTTAGTAGCCACAGTAGGATTACGTAAAAGTATTTATTCAACACAAATCTCATAAACATAAAAAAATTCAATCATTTTAGCAAGGAATCCTCCAAGGCTCCCATATCTGTTAATTCCACAAATGCTAATAAATTGAGAACCACAAATGCAACTTCCTTTGGTTTTCAAAGTTCGAAAGTTAATTTACTACATGAGCCCCTTTGAAAATTTTATTACAAACCAATAATGCCACATAAGATGTGTGACAACCCGAAAATATCCCTAATTTAATTTTAAAGTGAGAAAATTTATTTAATTAAATTCTTAGCCAAATATTTCTCTAATTTGATTTTTGAACTCTCAATTTTCAATCGATAGACATTTTAAAACGTTTTTGAGAAAAATCCTAATCAGTAATTGATTTCTCACCAATTTAAGATTTTTCTCCCAATTAGAAATATTTTATTATTTTCAAGAGATTTTTTTTACTTCCGAAAATTATTGTATATATTATTTTGATATAAGAAATGATTTTTAGTCCAAATTATATCCAAGAGTTTAGTCCAAAACTTGATTTATCATACCATAAATTATATCCTAAAGTTTACTACAAATAAAATCAAAACACATACATATCTATACATACACACCTAGCCGCCACATACCCACATCTTATAGCAAAGATATTTGATTTTTATATAAGATAATTAATCTTGGCCAAGTTTCTTTCATTATGAAGACTAATAGCTAGAGACCATGACAATTTGACACCTCTCATCAATTTTGGAAATGACTAATGAATCCTCCAATTTCTCTTCTATAATAACAAGACCAAGTTTGGCCCTTCCCCTCACCCTTGGCCGGAACTAGGAAAAAAGAAAAGAGAGAGAGGAGAGAAAATAGAAGAAAGGAAAAGAGAAGGAAAAAAAGAGGAAAGGAAAAGGAAAAATTCCAAACAAAACTTACCTTATTTTCATCAAATTTTCCACTCTCTTTGCTATTTGCTTGCAAAATTAGAAGCTTGAATTTTAAGAAAGGAGAAGAAGTAGGGATTGATACACTTGGTAAGTCTCTATTTTGATTAAGGATTTGTGAATAGAGTTGAATAATTATGGTGTTGATTTATGGTTTAATTGACATAGGAACTCTTTGAGGGATTAAATCTTGATTACTAGCACTTTGAGGTTGTGGCTATAAGGTAAGGATTATAGCTATTCCCTATCTTGAGCACTTGCTATGGATTTGAACTTATGTTGGTTTATTTCATTTCCTGAATCGATTAAATTGTGTTGTTGAAATTTCATTGAAATTCCTTGTTTTGGGACACTTATTTCTATTGAATCCTTGGCTTGATTCTATGCTATTGTACTCTTGATCATGTTGGGAGTTTGATGGAGTTAAAATCATGGACAAAACAAGATTCAAACAACTTGATAGTTCAAAAACACCAAAATTGGTATTTTTGCCAAAATTTCTTCAAAACTTGAAAATTAAAAATCTCATTGATGACTAGAACAAACTAATGCTAATTTCTTCACTTTTGGAGGTCTGATATGTTAAGGGATTTATTTAAAAATATATATATATATTTTTTCGTGGTTACTGTTCACGAGCGCGACCGCGCCCGTTTTTGCGCGCTGACGCGCCCGAGACAGTGGCTTTGAACTTGTTTACGCGCGACCGCGCCCACTTTGGTCTGCGGTGGCGCCCATTCAAGAACATTTTCGAACTTCATTTTGATCCGTTTTGCTATTTTTCGTCCGTTTTTC
>JACFYI010003819.1:348572-362836 GCA_014898755.1 Handroanthus guayacan | reverse complement strand
GTGGGTAAAGTGTAAAAATGCGTATAGTTCAGGGGGCAAAGTGTAATTATCCCAAAATAAAAAAGTCATGGGATGAATTTTTCGGCCCTATAAGTTAATGTCCCATGTAGCCAGTGGCTTTAAGTTATAGGACCAATTTGGTAATTTTTTTCCAATCTTATAAAATATTTTAAGTAAGCTGAGCCAAACACACTCTTACACTCACTTTTCCCATAACAACTCATCTATTAAATGTAGTACAGCCTTTTCTAAATATAGTGTGCGTAGACATTTTTGCCCCTTCCATTTTAATCTTCCTCTTCAACAAAAATTCTCTATCTACAAAAAACTCTCTCATTCAAATAACACAATTCTGTTCTCCCTTAATTCAAAATGCAATCTTCATTTCTTTCTCAATTCAAAATTCAATCTTCCAAATTGAGCTTCAATTAAATCTCTACTTCAATCTTCTTCAATTTTTTATGTTAATATTATAAATTACGCATTGATATATCTAAATTCATGTATTCTCAAGAACATATAACACACAAATTAAAAAAAAAAAAAGAAGAAGAAGAGAGAGTGTTCTTCTAGACGCTTGGCCATGGTGGCCAAGCTTTTTGTTTAGAGTTCAGCCACCATTGCGAAGCTTGCTTGAAGGGGCTCCGCCAGCATGGACGACCGTATATATATATATATTTTTAATTTTGATACGTAATTTTATAATTATTTCTATATAATGTTTGAATTTTATACTTAATCTATATTTTTTAGTTAATGTTTAAATTTTAGTTTTAGTATCCAAATCAAGTTTTGTAAATATTTTCATTTTATATTTATATATTTACAAGCACATAATATGCATAAAACTTAGAGAGAGAGAGAGAGAGAGAGAGAGAGAATCCATGTATAGTAGCTTGTCCATGGTAGGCAAGCCTAAGGAGCAATGCTTAGCAACTAAAGCCAAGCTTGAATTTCGATGCTCAGCCATGAGAATAATCATGTTTCTTTCTTTTTTTTTTCTTTTTTTTTCTTAGTTTTAGTTTGCTTTGTCTTGATGATGATTATTAATTATTAAGTTTTATTTTAGTTAATTAATGTTTAATATTATTGATTAATTATTAATATCATTTTAATTAATTGTTAATTACTATTGAATAGTACTTTAATATAAATTGTTTAGTATGTTTAATATTTTTTTAGATAAAAGTGGAATTATGTGTTAAATTGAAATGGGATTGTAATTGTTTAATAGAATGGTGAGAATTGAGAGAATTTTTTTTCTATAAAGAAAATATTTGTTTAAGTGAAGTTATAATGAAAGGATAAAAATGTTCAAGTATACTACACTTAGAAAAAGCTGCACTGCAAACAGCACTCCCATAACAATTTAGTGCCCTTCTCTTGTTAATTTCTAAAAGGAATTTTATGAAGGTGATTAACCAAATGAGGTTCTCTTATGCCGAATTGGATCTTCTATTCCAATATAGTATCTCATCTCCTATTTCATATCTTTAAGTACATGCTATGTGTATTGCATTTATTACTAAATATTTCTATAAGAAAATATTTAGTACACATGGAATATATAGGAGATGAAATATCATTTTGGGATAAGGATCCAATTCACCTTTTATACAAATTACTGTTACTCATGATCAATGTAGTCGTATTTTCAAGTGCACTGAGATATCTTTAATTGGTACTACTTACTAAATCTTTCTAATTATTTGAGAATTTCAAAATTTTGGTTCTTCCCAAACTCTTGTGTGTTGCCTCTGGTCAATGTCTCTCATCTTCTCTTTGCATCTTTCTACCTTCAATAAACTCCATATTTCGCAACATTAGCTAGCGCTCCGTTCGCACTAGATGAAAGTCCATAAAACAATCAATATATATTTTCATATATCTTATAATACGATGCGGAGCTATAACTAAATATGATTAATATATTTGAATATACATAAATAATTTAATATAAATAGATAAGTTAGAGTGTTATATGACTTTTTATTAGGTCATAAGTGGTTTTTGACATTAAAGCATGGAAATTTCATTCAAAGAAAACAAGCATGGTCTACAGAGGATAACAGAAGCAAAGCCAAAGGAAAGAACCAATACCATTATCCCTAATAACAGAATCAATGCTAATTTCTTCAACCCCTGCTCTGCTAGCTAGGAAATCATCGAGTGTTCTTCTTCCCTTTCTAACAATTGCATCAACTTTTAGCTTAGTCCTGGAGAAAACTCTGTCATTCCTTGCTATCCCAATTCTTCTAGCTAACATGGCAATCAAGCCAAATGTGTAGTAATCAATTTTTGAATGGAGTTCCCGCAGCTAATGGAAGCTATTAGTGAAAGTCATTGACGTAATGATGTTATGCTGCTGAGCCTCCCTCCAGACTTGCTGAGCAAAGCTGCATTGGGCCAATGAGTGCTCCATCGATTCTGCGCATGCACCACACCGGACAATCAATTGGAACAATGATCCCTTTACAGCGGAAGTTCTTTGTCATGGGTAGGATTCCTTCACTCACTCACCAAAGGAAAATCTTGACAGTATTTGGGACCTTTCGTTGCAAAAATAAAAATTCAAGTCGTTGGTGTCCACCCCACTACCATGCCCCACATCAAGTTCAACCCCTGCTTGTTCCCTCTCTTTAATCGCGTGATAGCAACTTTTCACCGTGAACTTCCCTTTACTCGTGAGACACCAGTACAAGTAATCATCAGTGTGTTTTTCTCCTGAAGGTAATTTGAGAATTCGCTCACAGTCCACTTCCCAAAAGTGTGAACGGATCTTATCTTCATCCTATGTATTCGTTTGTGTTCTGAATCAGGCCAGCCACCACCATTTGGTCAATCCCTGGATATTTCCTCGTAATGATACGCCCACTTCCATCAGCTCCTAGCCAACTATCATTCCAAATTAAGACTCTACGTCCATTTCCAATTCTCTATCTCAGTCCAAGTAACAGGGAGTTACATACAGCTAGTAAGCCATGCCAAGTAGAACTTGGACGTGAGCCAAGAGTTGTACCCATGAAATCAATTTTGTAGGTCGTATTTAGCTTTTAACACCTGGTTGAGAAGCAAGTCTGGATGCTTTAGCAGCCTCCATCCTTGCTTTGCCAGTAATGCCAAATTGAAACATCTTATGTCCCTAAATCCCATCCCTCCGGAATTCTTTAGGCTGCATAGCACTTCCCACCACACCCACGAAATTCTTTTTTTACGTCCATTACCCCACCAATATTGGTGAACCAAAGCTTCAAGTTCCTGGATTAGAGTTTTGGGGAGCAAAAAGCAGCTCATTATATATATGGGAATCGATTGCAAGACTGCCTTAGTAAGGACTTTTTTTCCGCCTATAGATAACTTCTTTTTGTCCCAACCTTGAATACGTTTCCAGAGTTGTTCCCTAATGTAACCAAACACCTCCCGCTTTATTTTCCCCATTTCAGTAGGTAATCCAAGGTACTTTCCATGCTTATCAACAAGTTGAACTTGTAAAATTTCAAAAATCATACCCCTCATGTTATCTACGGTATTCTTGCTAATGACAATTAATGATTTATCAAAGTTAACTTTTTGCCCAGATGCCCTCTCAAAATGATCAATGATACATTTAAAATTCATGGGTGCTATGTCTATAGCTTTGCTGAACAAGAGTGTGTCATCCACGAAAAATAGATGGGATATCTTGGAAGCTGTCCTGGAAATAGCCACTCCTGAAATGTTGCCTCTTACCTCTTCACTTTTAATCAAAGAAATAAATGCTTCTGTACAAAACAAGAAGAGATACGGTGAAAGGAGAACCCCTTGATGGAGTCCTCTACTTTGACAAAGAAAACCAGTAATATTGCCATTAAGGAGGAAAAAGTATGACACTGAGGTTATACAAAGCATGATTAAATCCACAAACTTAATATCAAAGCCCAAGCGAATCATCATACCTCGGAGAAAAGGCCATTCAACACGGTCATAGGCCTTACTCATATCGAGTTTGAGCGCCATGTATCCATCAGTCCCCGTGCTTTTGTGCTTAATGTAATGATTAATTTCATAAGCAAGCAGGACGTTATCAGTAATTAAACACTTAGGTGTAAAGGCATATTGGGTTTCAAATATAAGGGAGTTAAGAATGGATTTAAGTCTACTCGAGATAGCTTTAGAACCTATTTTATACACAACGTTACTAAGACTAATTGGACGAAACTATTTCATGTTCTCGAGGTTAGTGATTTTAGGGGTAAGGGCAATACAAGTATAGTTCGTATCAGGAGAAGAGTGCCAGAATTAAGAAAGTCTAAGATGAATTTAGTGACCTTATCCCAAACGATATGCCAGTATCTTTGATAGAACAAAGCTAGTATACCATCAGGACCAAGAGACTTAGTAGAGCACATGCATTTAAGAGCCGATGTTACCTCGTCCTGAGTGTATGGTTGCAGAAGCTTCAAGTTCATCTCCTCTGTCACTTTACAATGCACCTATCCTAAAGCACTATCCAAGTTCTCCATCCTTCGGCTGCTTATTCCAAAAATATGCATAAAGTAGTTCACCACAATGCATTCAAGATCATCTGGTGATTCACACCACGTCCCATTCTCATCAAAAAATCCCTAAATAGTATTTGCGCGATTTCGATTCATCACTTTCCTATGAAACTAAGTAGTATTTCTATCCCCTCGCGCAGCCACTCAACTCAACTCCTTTGTCTCCAAAATAATTCCTCACGCTCATAGATATGATCAATTTGCCCCTGTGGGTCAGAAATCTGGTTTTCGGTGTCTTTTGTAATGTGGCTCATATTCAAATTATGTAGCTTTTGCTTGAGATGCTTAAGCACTCTCCTATTAGACCCAAACTTTTGTTGCTCCAGTGACTTAGCCCGTCACGGCAATTCCTCGCTTTTCTCCAATGTTTTCTAAATTCCCAAGAACGTGGCTCTTCATCCAATATTAGGTCATAAGTGGTTATTACCATAAGTTAATTAGTACAAAGGGTTATATTAGGAATAACACATTAAAACGCACTATCATAATTACTAGCAAAGGTTCTTACATTTTATATATAGTATAGATATTGATAATCTACATAATTTTTCATATGAAGATGTGTGTGTGCGTGTGTGTGTAAAAATACACATCACATCACATCAATATATATAATATCGAGATATATTATTAGAGCGAATTTGATACGGGATAAATCTGAATATGAAAATTGAAACGTGAGACCGACCATGGGCCTTATTTGTAACTTCAAAGCCCACTCCAATAAGGAAGAATGCAGGCTAGATTCGAGTTCAACTTAGACCCATTGTCATTCCTGGAGTTAACCTAACACGCGTAACTTTTGTTAGATGTCTTATTTATAGTCTAGTTCATGGGTTAGGTTATCAATTCAATATTTCTATGTCAATCAATTGTACTTCCTAGTTACTTTCTTGCTTATTTCCATTAATAACTGTTGGAAATTTAAATCCATAAAAGATGGGTGATTCGAATTACCTTATGCAGAGAATCTGAAAAATCACCCAGATCTCGACTCATCTACGAACCTCTGTACACGAATGATATTTTTGCTGTATATTGCATGAACATGTCCTTCACGCTCCGTGGACTGCTACTAGAGCTTCCACACCTTTCCACACCTTTCCACACCTTAAACCCTTGGAGCCTAAATTGATAATACTCCAAGAATGGCCGCAGAGAGCAAAATAGGTTTGTGTTTTTTTTCTTTTAGTGTATGAGTTAGACCTCTTTCATAGAAGAGGGACTCTTTTATTTATTAAGCCCAATACTTAAACCCTAAGCTCGAGTCATGGGCTTAGACTTAATATGAATGTCTTATTGGGTTGTGGGCCATATGCTCGACCCAATTGTTTACATCTCCCACTCATCCATATTCGATTTATCAAATCTCATCTCATAAAATTCTCAATCTCACGTCTATTCTTTCATACAGGGAATAAGGTGTGCAACCAAGCGAGAAGGGAACAAGTGAGGAGAGTTATATTAAGCTATCTTCAAACTAACATAACCTTTTAATTCCAAAAAGAACTCGCTATGTATCCCAAACTATATGGTCGCACTAGATCAAGCATCTCTAATCCCTCAATAATAAATAGAGCATGCTGGATCCTCTCTCATATGTGTCTATGCTCATGACTATGTGAAAACGTGATTTTGACTTAGTCGGCCAGCCTATGAGCCATAGAACATGAGTGCGTTACCACCTTAGTTATTCCTCAGCCTCTCATGCCAATTTGCTTAGACTTGACAGCTTTCCTAGACATGCCCCGACAGACCGAATTTTCTCATGGCTATTGAAAATATGCTAAAGTAGCGTCATCAAGCTTACACCGCATGACACAGTCCACAGTCCCAGAAGGTACTCAAAAGAATTAAGGACTCACACAGTGATAAAGCAGGGATCCATTTAGCCACTCTCCTTAAAGATCATCTCGAATCACATGTAGTATGCATACATGCTATGATGGAGCTCCCACTCAATTTTGGACATGTCACGCTCTTAACATCATAAGAATCTTAGTCCAGTCGCTATTCGAGTGCCTGACTTGTGCAGCACTGGACAGTCACTATCCAAAATGCCTTCCAGTGATTTGCACATTCGACTACTAGCAGACTTCTATAAAGTTTGGACATACTTCATAATCGATCAAAGATGATCTAATCTTTGCCCCTAAGCTAAGGCGACTTTTAAAAAATACACTTTTAACCTTCCTTGTTGTTCATAAGCTTGAAGGTGATCATTTGCATCCTCTCAATGATGCGCGCATGATCTCAAGTCTCATCCTACTAGCTGTCAAAGCGCCAGGGTGATTGCTCGTGTGAGTGGGCAATCAAAGCTTGGTGACATTTACTCCCATAAAACCAATACCATCCACAAAATGAGAATGTAAATGTATACCCATCACAAGTTCTAGAAGGTCAATCAAATCAAAATTTTCATAATCCCATACCACTTACATTCATTTGGAGTATGTCTCTACACAAAGGCTTGGTAAAGGGATAAGTGCTCATGCTGCTTAAAGAAATATGCTTAAGAACAATAATCTACAAGCAATGCTCTCATAGGTGTAACGATATCTAATCTTAGAATGCCTTAGTCAACCAACGATATTAGGTGGTTAAAGCATACAACAAAGTGGCTCTATCATCACAAAGATAATTGAAGCCTCATAAATGTGTGCCACAATGCACATTATCTCAAAAATCTCAGTCAACCAGATATTTTTCAAATTATTTTAGACCATTCTCTTTTTAGATATCAAAGTATTCACTTGACCGCATCGCAATTTTGTATCAAGGTTGCTTTGACATCTACTCACCATTTTCATTAGTAAGCGCAGATCTAGTCAAGTACACACACAGTGTTCATCAAACTTTCTATAGCGCATGTTTAAAATAACACCAATTCGCATTTCTTTCCTCTTTCCATTACAGGCATTTCTTTAGCTAAGGACATAATATCGAGTATAGAGTGTCAATAGGATTAGTATAATGCAAAAAACACCGCTATAAGAGCAAACTCAAGACTTGGTGTCTCAATAAGTACGCACCTAACTTTTCCTATATCCATCTCAAATGTAAAGGATAGCCACTTCTAAGTGGCAACAACTCCATATCATTCATAGCCATCACATTATTGCTTATTCATGGCAAAACAAAGCCATTCCACTGATCTTGACATATATTTAGTGATTTACTCGACCATTGTTAAGCCTATCAATATGATAGCTCGATGAAATCTATAATATCACTACTGGGTAATAGTTCAAGTTGCAAATGGAACCTTTTAAGCGGCAATCTTTGCACTTTTATCCTATTTCTCTCAAACTCATAAAACGATCAACATAGACCTTTTTGTGAATTGATTATTTAAATATGTCAAATCGCATAATCTAGGACAAACCTAGACTAAAAGGGCAATAATTGGAAGTATTGGCGAATAGAGGCACGTTTCACCACACAGGGAGACTATTTCTTCTAAAGTATACCCTTTTTAAGGTGTACAATTTCCGCCATTCTTTGAGCATTATATTTGTTAATCAATTCATCCAATTCTCATTAACCTCCAAAAACCGTATGTTTTTAGCAGTTTTGAACTTAGACAAAAGATCAATAAGCTCTCTGATCTTGTTCTTAGCTATTTAGGCTAAACTTTACTTCTTGGCAACTATCCACTTAAAGTATAAGTGAAGTCACAAAATCTAAGTTGACTCATCAATGCATCCAATAAGTTCGTGAAGAAAGCCCACTTAATCTTATATAGATTATGAATACTCCTTACTTGCTTGTGGATTTTGAGAGTCACTCGCATCAAGTGAGATATTCCCACTAAATTTATTATCGCTCATACTAACCCAAGTGATTGCTAGATGATTTTCAAAAAACTCACCCTCGTTAAAGTAATCGATGCTCATAAAGACCTTAAACTCCTATAGTTCAAGATTCCATTTGACTTCATATATACTCATAAAATCCTTCTTGAGGATAATTTCATTGTGCAACTTAACCTTTATCATTTCTCCAACATGGCGTTCATCACTTTGTGATAACGTACCATGTCAATTTGCTTAGGTACATATTACAAATTTAGATTTGCTACCATATCATAGCTTATACAAAGTTGGAGAAATCACATGGAGACACATATTTCACAATGTAGGCTGCAATCAGGATTATATCTCTTGAGTGAGATATAATTTGCACCAT
Organism: Handroanthus guayacan; assembly: GCA_014898755.1. NCBI lineage: Eukaryota > Viridiplantae > Streptophyta > Magnoliopsida > Lamiales > Bignoniaceae > Handroanthus > Handroanthus guayacan. The sequence continues at coordinate 354,110 of JACFYI010003819.1, read as the reverse complement.
CATTAATCTTGCCATTTCTAGAAGTGTTAGGTTCATCCCATTACGCAAGTCCATGCAATTGCGAAGTGTTTGAAATCATTAACTTGCAATTCTATTTTCCTCCAAACGTTTATCCAAATTAATTAGATATACGTTCTCGCTTTTCATTAGCACATTGAACCATAATGTTCATTTCTCGTTACCTCTGTCAAGAATTGCTTTAAAATTAGCACTTCTAACAACTAAGATAACTACTGCACTTATAGCGTGAACAGTAAGAGAAGGAAAAATAAATCGCACATTAGTGCCTCACACTCATTAGTCTGCACTCATCTCGGTGGACTAGCTCTAAGGGATAAGTAGCCTTCTTTCATTTTCCAATGGACTTTTTCCACTAGAAAATTTTGTATAAGGAAAATCGACTATAGCAAGTAGAGCACCAAACCTCCTCCAGCTACCATTGTCGTTCTCCTGCCCTTACATGCCTTGGTATAATGCAAATATCAATGAAAGAAGTATAAATAATATCATAAGTCAATTGCAATAAGAAATGTGGACAAATTAAGTTATTCAACTAATGTCTTTCAAGTGTTTAAACTTAATCTGGACTACTTATACAGCTAGTGTCTTTTGCACATGAGTGGCTCTTACCGATTGTATAGCTCAAGGCGACACTACCCAACTTACAATGCCTCTTCTTGTGCACCAAGTATGGCTACACAACACTTAATAGTAGTCAGATTATTTGCTCAATCTCTCATATGCTATATCTTACCAACATCTACAATCCACCAGGATAGAATTGAGAGCCATAGCAAATTAGTGACAGAGCCTTTGGTGATAACATTTCTTCTCAGTATAATTACGAACGAAATGATCAACCTCATTAAAGGCATAACACTTGAAATCCATTCATTAGTTGCCCCTAGTACCAAAGCAACACATCTTGTCACTTGATTGGATCAATTTCTGGTTCTATTTTAACAATAGATTCGTCCAACTCATCTTTGCTTTCACCAATATTTTACTAAAGCAACCTTATGATGGTGGCATGAGCAACAAACGCAATTTATTTGTGCATTTTCTTGCCAATTGGCCTTGAACTTGGCGATTTTCTTTAATTTCTTTTTTTTTTTTTTGTTTGACTTGCACAAATTACACTATCTTCAAGTCTGCACGAAATAGCGACTAAAGGTAGTTAGAACCTCTTATTCATGAGTAAACTCATATTTCAAAATAGAGCTCAAACTCCTTAATCAGATCATTTTTGCAGCTTAAACAAATTAAAGCACAAATTTTATTTGATCCACATATTAATTGTCAGCATCTAAATTGCAACAATATTAGCAACATTTTTATTTTTCTTACTCAATTGACTTATAAAAAATATGTGGTAAGTTGGCCTAAAAATAAATTCAATTGAGCATATAAGGTATTGGTATAGTATTTTATTTTAGATCCAAGTAATTATTTATTATTCCTTTAAACTCAGCAAAATCGAAAATTTCGCAACTCGAGCTAGTAATCATCTCCCACCGAGTTAAAAGTCCTAACAAACAATTACTGATCCTAAATAAAATAATAATTCATCCACAATATAATAGCATGCAAAAACTAGGTTGACATTTGGTGCATTATGTTGATTAAATAATTTTGGGCTATAGTGGTAACCAACGAAACATATCCCTCCAAAATTACAATATCTTCCAAAAATGGCATATTAAACATAAGTGAAAATAGGGAAAAATTACAACAAATGAGGCCTATTACATCATCCTAAAAACAAAAAGATTACATCAACTTAGGCCTAATACATTGTTCTACAAATTGGGAATATCGTATTACCACCATCTCTACAAAATTATCTATTCCCCAAAAGTAATAAATTGAAACATAGCCAATACGAGCACCCAAATGCCAACTCTCATGAAATTAACATTCATCGCATATAGATAAGCATGCCAACAATTATATATCCGAACAAGCAATCACATCAATAATTCTTAGGACATTTGCGCATAAAGATAAACCACATAAAGTCAAAAAATACACCAAGTGTTCATCATCATACAAATTTTCTTCCCAAAAAAAAAGGATAATATAAAATTATGTCATGAATGGAATTCGAACATTGGTTCACATAAAAAGCAAAGTTTTAAACTTGAGTGGCTAACCACAAAAGCAAACCAATAATTAGTTTGAATTCCTTGCATTTTAATACATATCTAAGTCAAATTTGTGACCATTATGTAGAAATGGCTGCCATGTCAGCACAGATGTCGCTCCATTAGCACCACGTGTCATCCTTGCCAGCACCGCGTGTCGCCCTTGCCAGCACCGCGTGTCGCGTCTGTTAGCATCTACGTGTCAACTCACAGTGACACCATCCATGCATCCTATTAGGAATATTAGCGCCATGCCAGCACCCATGTAAGCACCACATCACTGTCTCTCCGGGGCCGCACTGACATGTCAACGCTGGGCAACGCTATGTTGGCTGCCACGGCGCGCTAGTCGCCATGTCAGCTCACAACATCAGCAGCCGCTGCCATCTCAGCACGACAGGTCAATGGATGTGGCCACATCAGTGCCACTAGGCGCGCCATGCCAGCACAAGTCGCCATGCCAGCGCCTAACACTTAGGCGCCACTCTTTTACCCATAAAAAAAAAGTATTCAAGGGCGCGCACCTACATGGACTCAAACGCATGACCTCATAATGGCAAAGCAAGCTTCTTGCTAGCGGAGCAACTCTTTCATTCTGTCAGGATGTTTATTTTGATAATATAATTTATTATAGACAGCACAAACACTCATCGCATAAATAATTTTCGTTGACCATGAAGGGTAATACGAAAAACCAAACTTCAGGCCAAACGGCCATCAGAACGGAGCGCCCCATTTTTTTCCCTTTTTTTTTGTTTGAATCTCAAGCAATGCTTCTAAAAATTATATATCAAAATTTCAAGAAATAATTTTACAGTCCTAAGACACATGAATCTATAAAAAAACGGGTTAAATGCAATTTACCCCCCTGTATTCACTCTAATTGGCACAAAACCCCCTGAATTGTTTTAATTAGCATAAAACCCCCTGAATTCTTGAAAATATAGCAAAAAAGGGGCTGTCTCCATTGTGTGTAATGCACGCGCCATTTTTGCGAATTTTTATGTTTTTATTGCTACTTTATGAGATAAAATGACTTATTTGCCCTTCTGATTAAATGTAATTTACCCTCTATTTTCATTTTAATTGGTATAAAACCCCTTGAATTTTCACTTTAATTGGCATAAAATCTCCTAAATTTTTATTTTAATTGGCATAAAACCCCTTCTATTCCTGAAAATATTGCAAAAAATGTACCGTCTTTATTATTTGAGAAGAAAAAAATTATAATTGAAGAAATATAAATATTGAAAATAAAAGTTAACAAAAAATATTTTTCAATATTTTTTAGAACTAATTTGTTATTATATTTTATAATAGGATTATTTTTATTAGAATTTATTATATAGAATAAATATTAAAATTTGTTATTATTTTTTATAACTACTTTATAATTATCTTTTAGAATAGGATTATTTTTATCTATTCACCTGATAACGAATTCCAAATAACTACAAAAAATGCTTTATGCTTTATATATATTATATAGATAATAATATACAATAGATGTTAATTTCAAAGTGAAGAAAACATAAATTTTTAAGTAAACAAAGTATAGAATTAAAAGCTATTGGAGGTTAAACAAATCAAATTGCATAATAAGCTAAGAATTCTTGACATTAAACATTGAAAAAATTGAGGGTATTTAAGTAATTTTATTATTCTAAAAATTATATAAATTTAATGGGGAGAGTATGCTTTATTTTCAAGAATATAGGGGGTTTATGCTAATTAAAAAAATTCAGGGGGTTTTGTGCCAATTAGAGTGAATACAAGGGGGTAAATTGCATTTTACCCATAAAAAAAACATGCAATGATTCATTTATAATCACAAATAAAAAATTAGGACCATCGATCTCATGAAATATTCTATATTTTAATCAAATCATGAGCTTTAATACTTTAAACACAAATAAGGATGTACATGTAATTATTCAACAAAAACGGTGAGATCGAGCCACGGACGCTCTGATACTACTGTTGGAAATTTAAATCCACAAAAGATGGGTGATTCTAATTACCTTACGCAGTGAATCTAAAAAATCACCCGGATCTCGACTCGTCTATGAACTTCTGCACACGAATGATATTTTCGTAGTATATTGCATGAACATGTCCTTCACGCTCCGTGGACTGCTACTAGAGCTTCCACACCTTTCCACACCTTAAATCCTTGCAGCCTAAATTGGTGATACTCCAAGAATGGCCGCAAAGAAAAAAATGGATTTTTGAGAGACTTTTTTTCTTTTAGGGTAAGAGTTAGACCTCTTCATAGAAGAGGAACTCTTTTATTTATTGAGCCTAATACCTAAACCCTAAGCCCGACTCATGGGCTTAAACTTAATATGGATGTCTTATTAGGGTGTGGGCCATGTGCTTGACCCAATTGTTTACAATACCATTATCTTACTCAAGAAAAAATATTAATGCAAAAATGCAAAAGGAAAAACCCATCCAGTGAACGATAAAAGTGGTACTTTATATTGCAATTTATTCAAAATAAAATTCTTTATTGATGCAACTCAAATAAAAGGCACAACTTTTTCGATATATACAAGCTATCTTCTTTGATCTTGTATAAACGAAAAATTAAACACCCAGCTAATAGAACTATTTATAACTACCATAATCTGGACAAACATGCACGGGAGTCATCCACTGTGGCTCCGGCACCAGCCACAGCAAAACACACCTCCTATCGCCACCGGACCAAACAGCAATATGACCACAATAAAAAAATTAGTATATATTCCCCCTAAGGTTCTTATATTGTAAAATCCCTTTGTACATAACTTGCCAATTCCGGGGCATACCCTCCAAATTTTCACCGGCGGTCGCCCTCACAGGATGCTTCTTGCCATAAGTTTTCTCAGCCGCTGCTTCGTCGGCAAACCTCACCTTCTTCTTCGGTTCATCTTTCACGGCACCTAAAAGTTCATGCCAAAGATATGAAAAAACAGAAGCCATTATATGTGAATTACTAACAACAGAAGTGGAAGCGCTTGGGTGAAGTCATATTGACCTTTCTTAAAATTCCCCTGAAAGGGGGATCAGGAGTTCGGTTGACGTCACAAAAGGATTTAAAATAAAAAAATAAAAGAAAAAGCAAAAAAAGAAAATTATAAACAAGAGAAAATTAAACAAAGAGGAACCTGTAATTGGATTCTTGGTTTCAAATTCCATTTCCTTGATGAAATTGGAGAGAAGGCGCTTGTGGGCTTGCATGGAGAGGAAAACCACGCTTCCTGAAACGGCAAAAACTGCCATGAAACCCGTTTTCAAGGAATTATCCATTGTCTTGTTTCTGATCCTTCCTGGAGTTTCTCTTATTTATTAATTATTTTGTTTTAGGAATATGAGAGGATTACTGTTGGGACGTGAAAGGCATGAGAAT
>JACFYI010003819.1:331150-348472 GCA_014898755.1 Handroanthus guayacan | reverse complement strand
AAAAAAATGATTAATTCACACCTCAATATGAGTAATTATTATAGAGATATTACTTCAACACCCCAACAAGGGTTGATCTAGTTAAGAGACATTCGCTAGAGTTAAAAAATGATAAAAAATTAACAGCCTAATGTTATGTTAACAATAGGTGTAATTATAATATTTTAATCAATATATTATACTTTTAAGAGTTATAGGTGTAATCTTTAGGGAATGCTATTGTATTTGTCAAACTGCAAATGATTGCTCTATAATTAAACAAAATCTCATGAGACGTTAAGGTGATTAATTATCCCATTATTTTATTTTTATGTAAGAAAAGCGTACAGTGTGCCTGAGATTGTAATTTTCATGTTAAATCATAACACAATCATTGCTTGAAAAGTGTCCCTTTCAGAAAATAAAATAAAATAAAAATAGAAGAACCTCAATCAGTTATAATATTCGAGCTTATGGATAAAAATCCAAATAATTTCACTTTACCTTATACTTCAACATTAAACAAAGCAGGTCACTAGTTTTCATGAACAAAGCAAGTCACTAGTTTTTATAAAGGGTAGGTGAAAGGAATAAACAATTTCTGCATACAAATTAAGCAAACTCTTTTTTCTGTTTCCAAATATCTAAATGTTTTTATTTCTTAATAACAAAGGTTTGAAAAGAAAAAGAAGAAAGAAGGAGACAAATCACAAAAAAGTTATCAGAGAAATAATTAATGTGTGTAGAATTAGCCACCTGAAAATGGTAAAGAAAGTGATTTACCAGGTCGATGACCTAAATTCGAATCACACCCAAATCACTCATTCCTCATTTTTTTTCTATCGTTCTAATCTAAAATAATAATTGATGTGTGTCAATAATTCAATACGGAATGTTGAATGGTCAACAATGAAAATTTTCAACAGCTAATATGAGATATATTAACTATTTTGTTACGCTTTTTCTTTTTTCTTTTTGTCTTTTTTTAAGAGGTGAAGGAGAAGAAGGAAAAGAAAAGATAAGAGGACAAACTTTCCTCTTTTTATCTTTTCTCAACTACTAACCTCTTGGTTGGTCACAATATCTCAATGGGACTTATATTTTATAATACTACCAACTATTTAATTATTTATTTAGTTAGTTATTAATTGTTTATAATAATTAATTCTTTTTTTTTCAAAAGAAATTGTTTTATACACACGTGATAAATGGAACATTGAGATTGAAAGCTTTATTAAATTAATTAAAATTGACCAAAAATCGAACAACGAGTTGCTCGCGGTTTGGATCCAAATAATTTACTAATGAAATAAACCGACCAAAGACGACTTAAGACAGCACTTGGGCCTAAGTGAAAAACCAGTCAAGTCAGAAAACGCCCAAGGTAGGTAAAGTTTATGAAGAGTCCAACAATAATTAGAATCTAGAAGATAATGAATTTAGGCTCACAAGAAATATGTTAATTAGAATTTATTTTGGTTGTATACAGGAAAATACACCCAACAGGTCAACCACATATGATTTTGATATTTCTGCTATAAAAAGAAGTGATTTTAATGTAAAAAAGTCAAGAAGTTAATTATAAAAGCGAGTTAATAAAAATTAAGAATGTTTATAATTAGGAAAAATTATATTTTTTAATCCTGTAATTATACCTTTTTTTACTTTTAGTCTTGTATATATTGAATTAACAATATTGGTCCTGTAACTTACACCAATTTTATATTTTTCATCCTTTTTTAGCCAGCAATGAACTTTTTGGCATCAAAATTTGACGTGGCTTGTCCACATACTAATACTCATCGATTTTGGTGCCAAAAAGTTCACTACCTGCTAAAAAGGATGAGAAAAGCAAAATTGGTGTAAGTTAACAATCTAAATTTTTTTATTCAATACATATAGGACCAAAAATGAAAAAATGTATAATTATAGCACTAAAAATATATTTTTCCCTTTACAAGTAAAAGCTAAAAAATTAAATGATAGTTGTTTGCCCAAAAATGTGATTTTTCACAATTTTCAGATTTCAATTTCCATCTTCAATTGTCGTCATGTGTTAATGGGATGGGAGTTGCATTTTTATGAATTTCTAATTCAATTACTCACTTTTTTCCACTTGGATTGAAATTTGATTTGAACTATAATTTTTGGGAAATAAAGAGAACCTTAAATATAATTCACAAAGAAAAAAAAAAAACTATTAATAACATTGAATTAATTGGATTTATTTAATTTAACAATACTCGGACTTTGTCTGATTAATTGAATTCATGCATCTCATGTAAAAGTAACAAAATATTTGACCCTTTTCTAGGGGTTATTTTTGGTGTAGTTTTGAATTTTAAATTACAAAATGAAGGTAATAAACATTCTCAAAGGTACTTTTCAATGGCTAGGAATTAAAAACTAATATCAAATTAAAACAATGCTAAACACCCTTTTAAGCTTTCAATGAATTTTCTTAATTTTTCTTAGCTAAGAACAATTATATAGTCTTACTCGTGTTGCCTTTTTTATTTTTTTATTTTTACTTATTTTATTTTATTTTATTTGCTTATTTTTTTATTTTTTTATTTTTTGAGGGAGACGTGTGGAATGAACTTGTGACGATTGTATTGGTCAACTTGTTCGATAATGAACGTGCCAAGATGAACTTTGCTTACACGACTGTGCAATTAATGAATAAGGAAGTGTACGATCACCTTTTAATTATTGTTTATACTATTTTTCTTTTTTTCTTTCATTTAATTATTTTATCAAAGTTATTACTCCAGCGACACGATAAGAGTTTGAGCGTGGTGTGCAGGTTTGGACATTGTTGACATCGCGTAAGCTCATGTTTTCGCCTTAATAACATCACATGTATCTCAAGAAAAATAGGAACAATAAGCACAACGCGTTAGGTCGGGTCAAAAACAAACACAACCACAAACGACCAACGGGCTACGTGTGGACATAATAAGCATGTTAACTCTTGATTTGAGAATGCCAACTTCAATAAGTGTGACCGCCCATTTCAACTTAGTACTTGCAGCAAGATTAGAACTCCATTCTTCCAAAAGATGTAATGATACAGAAATAAGCAATTGTTCATATTCTTAAGTGATCATTTTCCATGCTTAAAAAATTAAATAATTTGATGTATTGTGTAATACTTTAAAAATTACGTTGCGGGAATAATACTTCTTTCCACAGACCCCTGAGAGGTTGCAATGATCAATGTAACAATTAATAATGGTGACAAAAACATTTTTCATTCTATAACTATACCATTTTCCATTTTTGGTCCTTTATATATTGAATTAACTATTTTAGTCCTATAATTTATTCCAATTTTAATTTTTTATTATTTTTTTGTTGATAATGAACTTTATGGTGCCAAAATCCCACATAGCTCGTGAAGATATTCAAGTGCATGGCCTATGCTCACATACATGATGACAAGCTTGAGCCAAGGGCTAAGAAGTGCGTATTCCTAAGTTATGCAGATGAAGCTTAGAGTAATCGATTCTGGTGTACTAATAACAAAGGTTCCAAGTTAGCGATCAACATAAATGCGACGTTTAACGAATCTGTTATCTTGAAGAAGGCGGAGCAAGATGAAAGGAATTAAAAGGTGTTGAGGAGCTAGGGATAATAACATGATAGGTCTAGTCGAACCCAAGACACAATCTATGAGAGATTAAGTAGACTCGTACCAAACCCAAACCCGCCAAAGGTATCCTTAGACCTACCCCAACAAGATCCAAACCCAAACCTATTGGGTAAGACATCTAGGACGTGCATAGTCCACAATACATCATGCTATTGAAAATTGTATATCAAAAGGACATTGAAAATCATTACAATCTTGATATTTTCCAAAGTAAAACAAAATATTTATTTCTCCAATAGTATTATAAACTCTCTCAATAAGCATTGCTTCAATTCTTTAAATAGGAAAAAAATCCATAGAGTTAATTACAATGCTTCATAACTTAAGTTCGATTCTTAAGGCTATGTTTGATAGCTATGATTTATAATCACACCTTATTGGCCCACTTGACATTGACAGCTTTATGTTGTGCTTTATGTTGTGCATAAGATATACTCTTCATCCATTTGATTGATTGGATTGGTGGTAACTACACCATGTACTCTAATCCCCTTTCTATTGTTTGATTATTTGGATTAAATGGGATAATATTGTCAAATTACAAATTCAACCCCATTTTGTCCTTTTCATCCTATTGAAATCATGTTTGCTTCCTTGATTTTTCTCTACTATCTACCAACACACTGCATCATGTTTGCAACCATTATGAATAGTTTTTTAAGCTTGATATGTTAGCTTCTTTCATATTTCCAGTTCTATTAACAACTAACGCCCCTTCACACTATCTTGAAGGTGGCTGCTCATATGATTTTTCTAATCACTCTCCAGTAACATTAATCTTATTCCATGTGGTGGCTATATTCCAACAATCAGCAACGTGTATGTTTTAATATTCCTCATTTTACATTTTTGTATTTTAAATTCAATTTAACTTTGTTAAAAAATTATTCTGTTAAGAATGAAGCTGAAGCCAGCTCCCAAACATTGTTGTGGTAATGGCACGATGGTTCTTAGACAATCACAAACTAACAGAAATCCCAATCGATGGTTTTACAAATGCCCTATCAGGGGTAATCACCATGGGCATTTCATGTGTTGGGATGAATTCCAAGGCATCCCCTGGCACTCCTTTGCAGAAGGTAATGACGGTGTAGTTCAATCATCTCCATCTTCTATTTCAAACTCACGTGGACCATGTAAAAGTAGGGATTCGACATGCCCTCAATGCACTGAGACCTCTAATTTAGTTTCGTCCTAGACCATACAAGCGCTGCACATGGCAGAGCCATTTGAAATGGGTAATAGATGTATTTTGTATGCCTTTCGTCCTTGTGCGATCGTGGTTGTTAGCTAGTTAGTGCATGTGTGGGAATGGTTATGGGATTGCTTGTTTCGAGATTTATTTGATAGTTATTTATGGTAATATTATATATTCCTATTATGGAAGTAGATATCATATGATATTGTATTGTTAAACTATTTATTTTATAATTGATCCTTTGTGATGAAGAATTGTCTTTATGTAACCTCTATTTGAATGTGTTAGCATGCAATTGTTGGTTTACAAAATATTATCAAAGGTTGGATATATGCTCAGCTGCTTTATCAAATATGATTTGCAAAATCATTTTTGGACCACACAAAAAATTGAATGCATGAATGTGTAGTCATTCAAATTGTATAAGAAATGGACTTAAATATTGAATATAAGTAATAAACAATTTCACAAAGTTTCTATTGGTGCTGCTTTCTAAAGGAACATGTTTTGGCCATGCACTAATTGTGCATGACATTTGATTCTCTTCTCTCTTGATTTGAAGTGATATTCCCTAGCTTCATTCACATCATGCAGAAGTAAGATTCCACCATGGTTATAACGAGGGGAGAGGCAGCATTTGAATAATTATTTCCAATGTTCATTGTGACATTCATTAGATTGGTGCCTTTGGCTTGGCTATTATTAGAAACTCAATAGTATAAATATTTCAATTGATTTCATACATTCGCATCCAAAGCATCTACATTGAAGCTATAATAACCCACCACCACTATCATGGCTCCAAGAAAGCCTAAACCGTAGGCTTATTTTTTCTATAATGATCAATATCAAGAAGAGCGTGACAAAGAGTTCATATCCCCATTGGCTGAGTATGCTAGATTATGCGATATCACCAAAAGTGGCTCAGATATTATTGCAATCCGATCATCAATTGATATGACAATTTCGGAATTGCATTCTCTTACAAAGATGCTCACTTGTTTTTCAATCATTTGCAGCGACGCCACACTTTGTTTGGCTTCATCATAACACTGTCTCATGCGGTCTCTAACATTGCAAATAATATTATCGTGCCCGAGCCCTACATCTGGGTTACAATGGTAATCTAATATAATTGTTTTTACAATCTAACATAATAGAATTGATTAATTGCAATTTGACTGTTTTATTTTTTAATACGTTTTTGTTGTTAATTACAAATATCCATTCACCGAGGCATACATGCTTATCAGTGAGCCTTTATGGACTGACTTATGTGCTATATTTGGCCCGCCAAAACATATGGACTTATTTACTGAGCCTAATATCATTGAAATTTCTAATGATAAAAGCAAGACTTCCATGAAAAATGATATGGCATATGTTTTGTCTCTCAGGCACCCCCGTAGAGATAGTAGCCCCTCAGTTGCAAGAGCTTTTTTGTGGAGAAATTTAAAAAGGTTGGCTAGTAATAGCAATGTCACAAGTGAAAATTCCATTCAAAGCTGGCTGACGGTTAGCCAAACTACATTTCCTCCAAGCTTAATGTACTCAAATCTTGTTTTCAACACACTGTCGTTGGAAGATGACAAAGAGACTTTCTGTGTGGAGCAACTAGCTCTTGCGCTTTGTCCTCTAACGCTCCGAACCCTCGTGGATAAAAGTGCTCTCCTATGTTGTCATTGGTTTTGGTGTTGATGTAGTGTGTTTCTAGGATATTTATTTGCCTATGTTAGACTATGTATGCTACTATTTGTGTTTGGGTTTGGTTGTATGTTTGTACGATAATCGTTTGAATATGCTTTCCTACTTTAAGGGCTACTTCTTTTGTGTCTCTAAGTTTCTCTATTCCCATTGAGGATGTATTATCACTATGTTGATATGGAAATATATTAAATGATGGATGTAGTATCACTGTATAGTGATCTAAGATAACACCCTCCGAATTGTAGTTGTCAATTATTCATGTTATATTTCACTTAAGAAAAGTCTGAGTTGAATACACAATATTGAGTTCCAGCATAAACATGTATTATGTTGCCTAAATGGTGGTATAACATCCTTAGTATTGTCTAGGTAAGAAGACAAAACCATGTGATTCTTCATGTGCTAATAATTCGGTCTATTGTCCATTTGAATGACTCTTTACCAAACTTCTCAACTGAAATATGTCCCAATTTCTAACACTCTATTATCCCGATTGCAAATTGTAGAACAAACATTCTTGTTTACATTTACGTTATATGAAATAGAGTTATTTCTTAACCTCATCTGCTCAAATAAATAAGATGTCACATGATTTACTTACCAACTCATTATCAATCACTTGGACTTGAAAATTTGTTGACCACTTTTGATGATAACAAATAGCAAGAGCTTCTGTAGGTCATGTTACATTAAATGCTTTGCTAAGTTATACTTCAAATTGCTATTGGTCCCCATTTATATTCTCTCTTCAACACAACTTCTACAAGTTGCATTAGACCATTGATCTATATATAAACCTATTTGGCTGCCAACAAACACAAACACATTTCCAATAGTCCAAAAGCTTTTATGCCAGTTCAATTTACATGGCAGTTTTGATTCCAAAAGCTTTATTTACAGCACCAAACCTTCATTTACAGCATTAGGTTTAATATATAGCACCATAACAAACAATTTAGATTCTAGTTACTAATCCAAAAGCTTAGCACACACTGCCAATTCTAAACAAGCTTAAATATGACCAAAAGTTAGTAGAACATCCCCTAATCATTCAAATGACTGATTGTGCGATAACATTGACCAATAAATATACAGTTTAGTATCAAAAGTAGTTAAGATTTAGGCATGTCAACATAACACAAGACTATCACAAAAAGAGATTAGCTTAATTGTGCAAAACACGCCCCATATACCTAGCAAAGCGATTAGTATCTAGTTGGGCAAATATCCAAACAGTAGCAACCTTACAAAGCAAGCCCTTGCCTCATTGTGCATGCCCTAAAAAGCATCCAGATTGGCCTTATCGTGGACGAGTCGATGGGTAGCAATCACCTGCTTATTCAAGGACAAGTCTGGGAATTCAGCAATAGCCTCAAGGTGGCAATCCTTGCCGATGAGTGTGGATCAACTATGACTGGCTATGAAAAAGAAATTTGTGTTATTATCAGCGAGTGTCCCAAGTGTTTTGGATGTGCTCTTCATCTAATCCCCCATCATAGCTTCAATTTCACATATACATTTTTCACTTCTCTTTCTCTTATTAGAAGTGGAGGACCAATGTCTCGATGCAGGTGAGGAGTTATGGAGATCTCATCATTAGAAAGCGCTTCCCCCAAGCTTTGTGCACTATCTCCAGTTGCATTTTGACCTAATTTATCCAAATCTTTTGAACAGCCACTATATAACAAGTCTGTCACGACATCCCTGATGTTAATGGCTACATGGCCTTGTGCATGATTATTTCCAAAAATCTATTTCTAACTGTCAAATAAAGGGTATGCCTTTCCCTTTAGCTTGGCTGCACCAAGGTGTACCTAAGAACATGAGGTTTAGTTATTCCATATTAAAAATGACTAATATATACTAACGGAAGACAAAATCATCCAAATAATTATACCTTCATATAATCATCCCAAAAAGAATCAAACTTTGCTATTATCATGTGCGTGTTCGAGTTAATGCTTGCACCACCTCTACCACTAGTCCCAAGAATGTCAAGGATTTGACTATATGTCTTTTTCCACACTTGCAATTTTGATTTTATGTGTTTGACTAGTATACCATTCTTTGGAAACTTTTGAGCTGTCATTTGTTCTAGCCAGGTTATATATCCCTCCTAAATAACCCGTCACACTTCCAATCAGAACCTTGAAGTTCTTTCAACGCATTGATGAAGGCTTGATCTTCTTGAGGCATCCAAAGTCGTCTCAGTGCAGTAGGGGACTTTGATGTAAAGTTAATACTACAAGATGAATAACATGTGCTCTCTATGAACCTAGAGCTGAAATAAGTATAGCACATTAGAGCAAATCAACTCATGAAGTTAAGTAGCTTTGGGCATAAACGCCAATAAACAGTTATTAGACTGAAAAATGATATTAATTAAAACATGGCATGAAAATAGGGGAGTTTAACAACAACCATAATTGGCAACTGATTACATAACCAATTGTAAGTGTGTTCATAGCTAAACTGTCAAACATATTACAATACAACATTTCATCTAAGTTCGAAAAGGCACAAAATACTTCAACCCCCCTCCATGAAGTAAACATCTTAGCAGCCAAATTGTCCCTCCAGTTGCTCCATGCTATTGAGGTCTTAACAGATTCAACAACAGCACCCTCAGTGTCATCACTATCACAACCTCCATCGACATTAGCATCTTCAAATGGATCATGCTCCATTTGTGTCCAGATGAAGTTATGCAATAGTGTGCATGCAAAAATTATAAGATTCTGCATGCATATTGGATAGAAAATCAAAGATCTAAGGATTGTCCATCTATATTTCAAAACCCCGAAGGCTCTCTCTGTGACGTTGTGAGCTTCTACGTGCTTCATTTTAAAATAATCCTTAGGATTTTGGAGTGCCATTGACCCACCACGCCACTCCTACAAATGGTATCCAGTACCATAATAGGGAGTCAGGAATCCCTTACTAAAAAAGGTATTAGCTTCCTAAAATAAAAAAAATCAATCAGCAACAACAAAAGTGATGTAAAACTTGATTGAATTTAGTGTATGAAGTAGAATGACAAACTAGTACGTACGTCAAGGCCGTGTGACCTATTCAAAGCATCTTGTAACACATGACAGTTAGCTACACTACCTTCCCATCTAGCCAATATGTAAATAAAATTGCTCTCTTGGTTGCATACGCCAAAAATATTGACAGATGTGAGCCTTTTCCTAAACCTATAATTCACTTTCTCAGTGCTCAAACTTCAATGTATATGCCATAAAAAGCACCATTACAACCCTACATAAGGTGAAAATGCAAATCATTTCTTTTCAAATGTGTACATAATTAAATAAGAAATAGAAAATTACATAATGATGCATCTCTTGTTGTCTCAAACATATTTTGAAATAATTCCACGGATCACTTGTGCACTCCTCATTGATTGGCTTAGGGTCAACAAGTAGAAGATGACTGATCTTTATAACAGCATTCAAGCTTTGATGAAATATTTTGCTTACCGTTTGCCCAGATGTTTTGAAGTTGTGCTTAACAATTGTATTCTTCGTATGATGCACAAGAATCAAGAGAAAAGTAGCGGCCTTTTTAGGAACGGTAACAAATCACTCACTATGTAGCCCCCTACATACTCTAGTAAGTATCATAGCCTAAAAAATGCACTTCTATCCATACATAGCTTGTTAATACAAGATTTATCGCTGATCTCAACTATTTCTCTCAAGTGCGTATATTGGTCAGGCATTTTGGATATGAGACTCCATCTCCTAGGAGTTACACGTTGTCTATGACAACAACGGTGACCAATCCTTATTAAATATGCATAATAAAAAAAGAACATACAAACAAAACTCTAGAAATAGAAAGCATTAAGCTATATCATAATACATATTTTGGTGCTCCAATCCACATGGTATCCTTGGTTGCAGGCCAAAAACAACACATTCTCAAAAGATAGTGACAATTAGTACATTGAACTTCCTCAAATGATAAGAAAATGTCACACAAGAGGAACATATTCTTTGTCACGTATATCACATTATGAAGAAACAAACCTTCAAGTACTATATAGATATACAACATGTGGATTTTCTCTCATTTTACAGATATACAGCAGATATACAAATATATAGTAGATATACAGTAGATGAACCAAAAGAATAAAACAAACAGTAGCAACATAACACTGAATTGCCAAAAAGAGCATATTCTACACAACCTAGAAAACAACTAAATCATATTAAAGAACTTCAAGAATCAACATTTATATTCTAGATTTTTTATCCAAATGAGCACTTTCATCATATATTTCACTAATTATTCTTATCTTTACCCGTTTTGAGATCAGTTGTAACCTCTTTATTGATTATTAGAAAAAAAGAAAAAGAAAAGCAACCTCTCTATTATTTTTTATGAAAACCCCTTTTCTTTATCTTTTTCTTTATATTTTTCTTATTCATTTTTTTCCAATTTAGATACTCAAATGGAATTGACGTTCATTTTTAATTTCATATTATAAGTAATATAAAAACTTGTAAAATAATAATTACATAAAAATTTGAATGTAGATAACAAATATTTAACTTGTATTTATAAAATAACAAAAAAATAAATTATGAATGACATTGAAAAGATCTAAGATGCATTTCTAGCAAATCATGTTTTTCTTGTGATTTTATCTGAAACTTTCTATCCAAAAATCATAATAAAATATTTTTTTTCCTCTTCTCTATAAGTCCAAGATCCTTCGTCCCACTGCCGAAAGCAGTCTCTCTCTCTCTCTCTCTCTCTCTCTCTATCTATCTATCTCTCTTTCTCTCTCTCAACATATCCCCACCATCCAAAGCAGAGCAAGTCTATATTTTTCCCTCAAGACAACTCCACGTGATTCGTATTCTTCTAATAATAAGTGTATGTGGTTGTGAATGATCAAGAAACAACGACTTGAACAAAACAGACAACAGTAAATATGACAAAGAGGATGAATATGAAGTAATAAAGAGTATACTTGGTCGGGGAGTAATAGATCTCGCCGTCATTGTCTGGCGACTTTCATTGGTGTCCGAAGCTTCTGTGCGTAGATCGATTGGGGATCTAGGTTTTAGACACTCTTGTGCAAAAAGAGAAATGGTTGTGAAAATCAAGTAATGTTGACTAATGTTTTAGAGGGTAGATCTGGTAAATTTTGCTGCCAAATACAGGGACACAATGGTAATTTAAACATGAGAGAAATTCATCTCCATAGCTAGATTACAAATCTCTACCCCATACATGAGATTTCCAATTAGGCTTAATTGATGCATAGTGCAGGCCCGGGGTTTATCACGGGCCTACCTAATTCCACAATAATATATATCAAATAATAGACTGACCCCTCTCAAAATATCAAATCTGACCTAGTCACATCGATTAAATGAGGCCTAAATAAATTAATACAGGTAAATATAAATAATTAGACAAATTCTTAAATAAAATTAATAAACATATACATATATATCGGTCTAGATTAGGTCTGCCTCAACCTTTATGCACCATAGACCTCTTTAGGTCTAAAAATTAGACCCATAACTTGTCCCAAGGCTCCCCAAACCTATCTGTAAAAGGTTCGGATTAGAGTTTAGGACCCTCATAAGCTATACCCATTATCATCCCTATAACGAACATATGGAGTTGGAGATACGTTACTTCAAAAGGGAAACAACATGTGATAGATAAAGCTAGTAAGAGCTTGTTACTATAAGGATAACAATAAGGAAATAAATCATTATAGGATTATAGTCTTACTCGAGATAGAGAAAAGGACAACCTAAGAAATTGTAAGAAATTATTTGAGATCAAGGTTGCTTCCAAAGGTCAAGTTTAAGAGTTGCTTAAACTTGACCAAAGCCTGCATAATCAAGTGATTGGCCCTTAGGCACACAGAGATGATGAGTGGTGAATTTTAACCAATGTGGGAATTTGTAAACTTTGGTGCCTGGAATTCAATATTTGAACTCTAAGAGACGTGCCTCTATGGAAGAAAGATGAACTCCCTCGTGCAGCTCCTGATACAAAGTTAGAGCTTTCCAGTAGTCACATGGTTGCGCCTGGTGAGCTCAACAAAGAGTGCCTCAGGACCCCAAGGCAAGAGTTGTTGCACGACTGCACAAGAACATGTGCGTAGTAGCATGGCTACCTTGGTCAAAAGATGAGAATTTCTTTCTCATATGGCGTGCCTCGCACATTTCCAGGCCATTTTTGTTTATTCTAATTGTATCTTGTACGGGAAATAGAGAAATATATTGAAAAAAAACATAATTAGGCCTAAATTTGAGGAAGCTTGGTGGTTGTGAGGTTGAGGTGTTCATTGAACTTGTAATGACTCGAATCTAGGACTTCCGTCCCTAAACTGAAATCACTACCTGTGGAGAGGGCTTTTAAAAAATTTCTCATTTGCAAACTTGATACATAACCTTCAAACAAAATGGTATTCATATTCTACAACACATTATACAATCCATGTTCAATTATACAATCATTACAAGCCTCAAAATTCTAATGTTCTGTAAGGTGTTGAACTCTACAACAATATCGTCCTGATACATTATAAGTTCATGGATACATAGGGATACTACAAACTATTACAATTTTCAAAACTGAGGAAATCTCTAGTTTAAACTTCAAAGTATAGAATAACAATAATCACATATACCCACCATGTTTCTTTCCAAATGATTCCTTCTCTTGATTACAATGCTACGTTCACTACATATACAAAAGCTCATTCAAGGAAAATGAAAGTCTCTGATCTCCAAGTTGGGCAAAATCCCAGAAATTATTTACCTACACATGGTAAAATTTATAAAATAAGTCTTAATGACTTAGTAAGGAATCATGGTTAGGAATAAAACCGTAAGGTGAAAGGACATATGGATCAAGAGTCGATAACAATAGAAATCAGAAGTCCAATAAATATGAGATGAATCATATAACGAATTTAGAAGTTCGCTAGATAAGGAATAATTGGAACAATAACCAATTGGAGTTGTTAACTTAAGTAAGGAGTTTAATACTAGTGGCAATGGATCAATGGAAGCAGTGGCGGCAATGATAACGAATTCAAAAGCTGTCAACAATCAATAGATGAATAACAAGTCCGAGTCAGGGTTTCAATAAACATTAGCTGAATGAGATAGAGATTAATCAACAATCAAATGCTGAATTTCATTTCCAATTCAAAACTTCAATCGATAATAATCAAGTCAATTGATGGCTTAGAAAGGATCTACGATCAAGAACGAATAGCATAATCGATTCAATAATTCAATGATTAATAACAAAGACAATCAATAAGTTTAAGAATTGATTATCACATAGGCCGAATGAACAGATCATATGCCAAATGATTGTGATAATTCAATAATTAAATAAAAACGAATAGCTCAAACTAGAGCTTAAAACAAATCATACAATCAAATAGCAGAGGCACAACTAGTATTTGATGGATCTATCACCTTTATCACTCCCACAATAAACAATATGTCAACATGACAATATAACACTTTATCCCTCCCAGTCCTTACCCTTGAGTGGTCACTCAGAGGAGAGAAGTCCATTTAAAGCATATAAGTAGACACGTTCAACTTCGCGTCTAGGATCAGTTCCCAAGAAAACCTACCTCTAGGACAATCGTGGAACTGTCCAACAATAGGAAAACCCTACAAGAAACTAGCTAACGGTTTGAGACCACCCTCGTGTTCTCACCAATGGCTCCCAAGGCCCGATAAACAAACACAAAAGATTACGAGGGTAATAATAATCGTCCGAGTTAAATAAGCAAAGCTTCAAATGAGGTTCGGACGTTATCAATTATATCAACACACAAAAGTGTTTCGAGGGTATTGATAATTGTCCAAATAAAATAAGTCAAGCTTGAAATGAGGTTTGGACATTATCAATCAAATCAATTCGAATTTTTGGAAACAAACAAACCCACTCACAAGATGGCATAGAATGAACATCAATCAATGGGTTTCAGAATAAATAACGATTGTCCGAATTTAATCAAACAATGCTCCAAACAATAATCGGACATAAATGATCGATTCGATTCAAATTCAACACACAATGAGCTTGAAGAACAATAGCAATCATTTGAATTAGATGATCATAGTTTCAAATGAGGTTCGAATATTATTAATTGGAGCGGATTTTGGACACATAAGACATATATTCAGATTTATGAGAGCTTATCAGAGTAATATATGGACATATAAAGGCAAAACAGGTCAAAAATATGTTCAAAAGTGTTCTGGAGTGGGCACCACCATGCACAGAATGGGCTCAAACACACACAGAATGGCCCAAAGCCACTGCCTTGGGCGCTGTTGTGCCCCAAATTCGGGCGCATCCCAATTTTTTCAATTTTTTTTATAAACTACTTATGATAGCATACCTCCAAATATGAAAAAATTAGAGTTAATTTGTTCTACTCATCATTAAGATTTTTTGTTTTCAAGTTTTGAAAGAAATTTTGTAAAAAGACCAATTTTTGTGTTCTTAGGTTATCAAAGTGCTCAAGGCCTTATTTGTCCACAATCTCAACTCCAATAATTCTCTAACATGATTTAGGAATCAATATTTCATAGCAAGGATAAAGGTCACACACGTAAAAATGCCCAAAATTTCTCAAATTAGGGCAACCAAACAAAAGTACTCATTTTTCAAACAATAGATGATTTCGAAGCCCAAAAATCATTCCATAGCATAGAAACAAAGAAGGAATAGCCATAATCTTTATCTCAATCCTTTGATCATGATATGTTTCTAAATTCCCAAATATGCTTCAAGCAAATCACCTAATTATTCAATATCAAAATCTTTTCGTTAATCTCATTTTCAAGAATGACAGTCTCTATTCTAATAATTTTATCTCAAAGTTCCTAATATTTTAACAATGAAATTTGCTTCTACAATTATCTTAACTCGATGATCTTTCTAACGGTGGCTTTTAATCGATGATCAATAGGTTGGATCTTTGTCTATACCGACTTAAAGTTCATCCCTTATTACTGTCCTTGTTCTCGGCAGAATAGGCATGTTGTCTTTCATCAATATTTTCGACCATTTTTCTCTGTGTTTTTTAATGATTCTTAATTTTAACATTATTTAAACCCAAAGAGGTTTCTAACAGTATATTATATAGGTAGATTTGATAAGATTAAGGGGGGTTTTGAAACTTTGAAAGTTGAAGGTAAAGCAGGGGACAGTGGCACCTGAGACCAAGTTGCTTTTGTATTTGTTAGAATTCGAACTTAAATTTCTAAGTTTCAATATTTCTATCCCAAATGTAAATATTATTCAAGATCAATCATTAAGATCTCAAATCAATCAATTTAATAAATTTTAAAGAATAAAATGAAAGCCCATAGAAATTGAGGAGTAACCATAGTTCTTACCTCTTCTAGCCAATCCAAGATTTGATAGTAACTTTTCAAGATTCAATCAAATTTCCTAAAAGAATTTAAACTATAAATTATATAACCTTATTCTATCAAACCTTAATCATAGAACCCTAATTGAAATAGAAAGCTTGTGAAGTGTATCAACCTTACTTTTTCCCTTTGAATTAAAGTGTCGAAAGTTGGTTTCAATGAACTTAAGAAAATTAGAAGAGATGATGATGTTGTCTTGAGAAAATGGAAGACAAAGAAATGAAGCAAGAAGAAGAAAGAAAGATGAGGTTGTCTTGCAAATTCAAATTCAGATTTTATAGAAATTAAGTAGGGATTCATTTGCCATTTTTTCCTTTGTTTCACTTGGTTGTGAATTTTTTACTTTAAAAAAAAAATAAAAATCCCCCAAAACTTAGAGAGTGTTGGCTGGCTATATATATATACACATATATGTATATATCTTATTTTATATATAGTATATAATGTAATATAAGTCATATTATGTGATGGATTAAGTTTTAAGTTAAATTGGGCTAAAAATGATTTCTTGGGCTAAAATAATGTATATGAAAATTTTCGAATGTAAAATAATTTTTTCAAAAGTGGTAAAATATTTTTGGTTGAGAGAAAAATCTTAAAATAGTAAAAAATCGGTTACCCACTAGGGTTTTTCTCAATAATATTTTAAAAATATTTACCGATTGAAATCGAGAATTCAAGAATTTAATTAGGAAAATTTTCGAATTATGACAAAACTAGTACTGTTCTGCATCGTTTTGATAAAGAACACGTATCTTTGTTCATGGACGTAAGGACATTGTCAAACTACATAAATCTTGGGATAGTTTTCTTGTTATCTAATTTTAAAATTACATACTTTTTACTAGTTAAATTAAATTAGACTGAGATGAAAAAAACGTGTCAATAGGCCAACCACCCATCCAAATTGATATTTTTAAATATTTATCGAATATGTTGGTTGTCACTTAATAAAACTTTTCAAGTGGTTGTAAACGTTAATTTAGATAGAAACCTTGTTCGATTCTTGATTAGATCGAGCGAATCAGCAAATATTCAGTTCCCGATCATCATCCCACCAAAAAGCAATTACTGTAACACCAAAGAATTCCCAAAATCAAAATTTTATCGTCGATTTTTTGAAAATTTATTTAATTTCAAAACCAAGCTTCGTTTTAAAACCAAAACACGCTTTGTGTATTCGAAATAATTTTGAACAAATACGTTTCATTTTCTCGTCGCATCTCGACCCAAAAACGAGCCCAAAAGTCCCATGAAACAAGCTCAATTTATAGCCCAAAACCCTAGCCATTTTTGTTGACCAAAGTAAACATCTTTGAAAAAAAAAAAAA